>SKCR01038181.1:0-193042 GCA_019454045.1 Zanthoxylum bungeanum | reverse complement strand
AAGGCCTAAACACAAAACGGCCCATCGGCATTTTAGAAACTTTTGGCCCAATTGTCAAAAGACACGAACTGGTCTCAGTTTAAATGGCCCAACAAGTTCATATCTCTTGACAAAAAGTCCAATTGAATCCAAATGACGGTGGTCCCAAACACAAGCATAAAGAAATAATTTCTATGGATTATACAACTATTGTTCACATGTAGGTTTACATGAATGTTGACAAAGGCTCTCGCTAACGAAGGATTGCCCACAACTAGGACTCCCCACTCAAGGGTTCAAGCGACCAAGTGAGCGCACCCTTTTTATACCTTACGGTATGTGCCAACGAGTCACGGTATGTGACTAATTGTCAAATGGATTTCTTATTGTAGATTCCCTAGAGGGAGGGTGGAGCAAGCTCTCTTAAATACCCAAGTATCTTAGGCTCTTATCGCCTTGGTGACAGGAATAAACAACAAGTCCTCCAAATTAGTCTGTCACAATGAGCTACGGGTAATGATTATCTAGATGCCTTCGCAGCTTTTCCTTATAGAAAGGTAGTGAATGAGGGAAGACACTAAACCATCACCTAGCTTTAATAACGCCTTTGATTAAACTCCCTAAACCCACAGTAGACATGGTTAATTTAAAGCACAAATCACAAACATTACAAGACATTATTTCGGGGCCAATTCTCGATCCCCAGTGGAGTCGCCAGACTGTAGGAAAAAAAATGGACGACGCTGTTCCAGGCTCGCGGCCTGGTCGGAGTACGGAGTAGCCCGCATGAGACTAAACCAGAGAACTAAAAATGGAGTCGCCACCCGGTGTGAACTGGGAAAATGATTTAAGGCCGCTCTCACCCCTCGCAAGGGAAGACCTCAAACCGTTGTTTCAGAATGGTCCCTTACTTATGCCACTTGTAATGAAATGATTTGTGCAATAACTTAACCGAATCTACGCAACATATATATTGAAAGATAACCTATATCTAGTTCGCATTCAAGGGAATAAATCCTATATCTAAGTTTGCATGCTTTAAAAGTAGGTCGTCACAACGGCAAACATACGATATCACACAAATATCTCATGAGCATGTTGAATTATCAAACACGAAAAATAAATAACAATCTAAATATAAACGTACATTAGACTCATATTGCGAAAGAAAATAACTAAATCATGCATAAAGAAACAACGTACTAACGGCTAAATCATGCTTAAGAAATAAATAACGTACTAGACTAAATCATGCTCGAACACAAGGTTGGATGAAACGAAACATGTGTGTCTCTCAAGCGGTATGTGGCATCATATCCCGAGTGCAAACCGCAATACCGTCCATTCGGATTCGGCTACGGAATTTACGTCCGGGTTTCCATCCGATATACCGCAAGAGAGAACACATATTCCGTTCATCCGGAAATCACATCATGCACCAATCCACAATACTCATGCGAAATAAAGTAATAAAATAACTAAAAATAAAGGATAATAAATAAAAGGGGTGCCCTCAGCTCTAACCTCCTAAGTCGTCTCTTGGAAGTGCGTTACACGGTTGTCGGAAGGGTTGATGCTCCGCAACTTTTCTGATTTACTGGTTCGTTGTTTTCCTTCGTTGCCTCACTGTTTTGGGCTGTTTGAGGGTGCAATTTGGAGACTTTTTCTGGAATGTTTTGGTCGGTTAAGGGCTGTGGTGAGTGTTTTCGGTCAGTAGGATAATGGGCTGCTGTGTGCTCAACTAGTGAGGGTGTTAGGGTCACGGTTTCATGGGGTTGTTTCATGTGGATTAAGGCTACAGTTTGAGGCTAATGGGTAGCAGTTTGTACGTGTGCATGAGTTTAGGGTTTGAGTGTCTTCTTAGTGGTTGATGCGTGCGGTTTGTGAGTGTGGTATCTCGGTCATGGGGAGATAGGCTGTGTGAATGCTGAAGGTTGAGTGAAAGGGTTTATTACCGGGAGTAGCTGGTTCAGTTTGATTTGTGCATGGCTCTCGGTTGGGGCTAGTTGAAGGCTGCTATTTGCTCGGCTAGTGATGGGAGAGTTAGGGTTTATGAGGTTGTTGATAATGAAGGGTTTTCTTTAGTCATGTAGCCGTGAAGAATGGAGAGTGTGAGGGAGATGTGCGTGTTTGCGAACTGAGTGGCAGTGGCGTGAAGGGTGTTAGCTTGAAGCTTGCAGTGAGGGGCTGGATTTGGCATGGATTGAAGCTTGCTACGTGAGGGCTAGTGAGGGCTGATAAAGGTGTGTATGGCATGAGGGCAGGTGGCTTGGAACGTGAGGTTACTGGATGGAGGGGGGCTTTGTGCGTGAGGTTACTGGATGGAGAGGGGGTATTGTGCGTGAGGTTGGGATTACTGGGTGGAGGGTTTAGGTTTACGTGATTTGAATGAGGGTTTGTGGTTACTTGAGTTGCTGTTATTTGCCGAGAGTGATGGGAGAGAGGAGAGAGTCCAGTGAGAGATATAGGTTAAGGGTTCTTGATGCCATGAGAGTCCATGAGCCAAGAGAGCCGAGTGTTTTGATGTTGATGAATGAGGGAGAGGGTCTGTTACGTCTTTAAGGGTTGCATGATGTTTGGCTGGTGGGAGAGAGATGTGGTGCGAGAAGAGAGGCTTTAGGAAGCTCGGTCAATCAGAGGGCTTAGGTTTAGAGTTTCATTTTACTTTTAGAGATAGAGGGACGTATGGGTGGAGTTATGGGTTATGCATGAGTGTTGATTATGTGTTTGTTGTTTTTGATTTGTGTGTGATTCACATGGAGATGGGCTTTGCTTGTTTTGTTGCTTTGTCTTACATGAGAGAGGTGTATGGGGCGTGAAGTGCATGGGTGAGGTATGGGTTTTTTGTTTGTTTGTTATTTGTTTGTGAAGAAAGGTTTATGTGCTTTGTTGCTTTGTTTTGTTGTTTACGTGGGGTGTATGGGCTTTGTTAGTTTTGTTAGTTTGTTGTTTAGTGTTTGTTTTGGCTTGTTTTGTTTGTGTTTTGGGTGGTTCTTGTTCTTGTTGGTTTGTGTTTGGGGTTTGGGCCGGGGATAAATTTTAAAACAGAGGCCTAACGAGCAACCCGAAGCTAAGCAAGCGAATTAAATCCAACGAGGCACCAATTTCTTGAATTCCCTTCCGACGTCCGTTCTCCGCGACTTCCGCAACTTAAAAGGTAGTGCCTCTGTTCGAGGCTCATCATCGGGACTTACATGCAAAAATGCAGTGCCTACACTAATCTAATCATATTTAAGTCTACTGTTTTTCTAGAACCTATTCTAGAATTACGCAACCATAAGTAAAGTCAGAAAACCTATATATTCAAGTAATATACTATGCAGTGGATTAGAAGCATAATTCTATATACAATATTGAATAAAGGAAAACGAAAGCAGTAAATTCCATAAAATTACACTGCCTGAGTTATGGATTTTTAACCCAGCAGTGTCTCCCACTACTTTACGTAATACCGTAATCCCCAACGGACAACAGGAATTCAATAATCAAATCGAATTCCATAGTGAAAGTAGGATCCCATGAATATATTTCGACTCACAGATTTGGCACGATCTCGCCTACGTATATTCATTAGGTAGACAATTCATTGTCAATCTCTCGCCAGTGACTTCTGGTTTTGGTCCTGACCGTTTCTCGCTGTGACAGCTTTGGCACGTTCATAGGGAGGCGTATCAAGGCTACACTTGTCAATGACAAACTCAAGCTACCGATGTAGTCAGGACAGCTTTGGCACGTTTAGGATTTCCACTTTCACTTGAATTTGTTTAGTATCAATATACAACCGGTATAGATAAAATTCTATCAACTAAACCCTCACTGCTTTGGCACGATCTCAGATGCAGCCATAGAAAGTTAACCATAAATCATATTGACAAGACGGACCAAGAAACATGTATCCAATACACGTTACTTTACGGCCTTATTTCAAAGCGGGGATTTTCCTATGGAAGCTACACTCTACATCAAATGCAGAAAATTAATCTAAATCATTTTCTAAACATTTCAATTCTACTTTAGAAAACATAACACAATTTAACTATTAAATTTTCGTTAACGTAAAACTGAAAAGTAAAGAAACATATCTAGATTACAAGCATGTGCGAACATAAAAATTGGATTACATATCATATATCAAGAATGAATAATGTAATGGATGATGCATCAGACCCGTTTTAATACCATTTTTGTTGGGGTTTTGGACGATGGGGCGCAGCGGAAGCGCGGGTCGGGCGAAATCGTATTTTAAAACTTTTTCAAAATACCGAATAAATTATTCAATATCTAATATGAATAATTTATTCATATTTCACCTTAACCTATTTATTCAACATCATATATTGACATAAATATTGTCGAAACGTCGCGAAACGTTTACGAAAATTATTTTTTTTTCCGCAAAATGGCCTAAAACGCGTTTTTGACCGAACCGACTACCCGACACTTATGGAAACTGCGCAGGTCAGGTCCAATAGTGTCGGGGCAGTTCTTAGGCTGCCCAAACAGTGACGGATTAAATTTTGGACAGTCGTCACCTGGTTGGCTCAAAATCCACCCGGTAACGCCGTTTTTGGCCTTTTTCGCTTATTTCAAGTCGGAAACACTTTCCGGAAATTGTGCCAACACCCAAATTACATCCAAAATATTCTAAAGACAACAATTTCATCACAAAATCAGATTTATTTCCAGGTCAAAATAGAAAACGAAATTGGCCATAAATTCATTCTTTAATCCAATTTTCAACAAGATTTATTAATTAATCCATCACCAAATGAGTCCCACCACATATGAATAACTCTAGAACAATTCTAGGCTATCTAAGAGTGGATCAATAACTCTAGAATGACAACAATATAATCCAACAACAATTTGAACAAAATTGGAATGAAATTACATTAATTCCATCAAATCCCACTTCACACACGCACTAATCTTCCATTTCAATTCACCACAACAAAAGCCCCAAATTTTGTAACAAAGATGAAACCCTATATCTCAAAATATCACCAAGAAAAACATGAAACAAACTTTCAAAGCTTAGGATTTGAAGAAATACCTTATATCTCATAATTCCTATGCATTTTTTCTTGTTTTTCTTCTTTGTTGTGCTTGAAACATTAAGCAAAAATGGAAACCCATTTTCATGGAGAGTATTCGACAGTGAAGAAATGGACAAGAGAGAGAAAATCAAATCTTCTACATTTCTTGTTTGTCTTAACCGAATATATCAATCAAATGGGGCAAATTTGTCTTTTCTTTATTTAACAAATTAAATCATTAATTAGGCTTTATGTGGACCAATCAAATTATCACACCTTTTTCTTAATTAATACATGCCAAGTGTCCAAATAATAATTGGACAAATCCATAATATTTATGGAAAAGTTTGACTAATTAATTTTTGAAATATTTAACAATTAAATATTCAAAAATCAATTGATGTAATTATTATTATATATGTATTTTTATTTACAATAAATAACAAATACATATATTTATGGCATGTGTCAAAATCTCATTTGATGATTAATTAATGTGTATCTAATCGTATTATGTATCAAATACAAATACACAATAATTATTAGCGGACAAAATCCTCTAATACATGTGTTATCGTTTAACGATTAAACGATCCGAATTAACTCATTTAATCTGGTGAAGTATTATAAATAATTCGTATTATTCATATTGAGTTTCCCAAGTGCTCAACGAGTACACTTCATATTGTGGGACTCTTTAAGTTTAGGTTTATCCATCACGAAATCCAATTTCGTGTGCATAATTCACCCACTCATGAATTATGACGACCACGAATAATCTCGCTAAACTATGTAAGTCGAGGTCACTGCATACGTATAATCCCTCCGTCACAGGCCATCCGTATTATACCTGGGATATAGATGAGAACGTCAAATCCGTTCGGTATAATACAGTCGACTTTCAATTTACGATCTCTAAATAACACTCGGAACTGATTTTCGAAGTTATAACACGGCCATGGATTTACTATATCGCAAACACGTGCTGGATGCATATGCCCTGTACACAGGACTGACGGATCCTATCTTGATACACACATGATATCTTGAGCATCAGTCCACACCCAACGAACAAGCGGAGGTCTGATCATGACTAGATTGTTGACGTGACTGTTGTCAAAGTGTGGAGGATAGCTCATATATCCACAGTGGCATCTCAAGTCGAAGGACCACTATGCTCGCTCAACTCGAGAATGTCCATCTATTAGGAAACCTTCAGTGAGTCGTTCAGTGTCTTATCAAATAAACACCAACATGTCTATACGAGTCTCCCGAGACTAATGGTTCACTAGGATAAACCATCAGACCAAGTTACGAAATACGACATGTATAGGGCTCAACGGACTTTACTAACCGACATGTGCAAGTAAATCTTGACCAGGAACTTTATTTAAGGATATACAACTAATAGTGCGTTTCCCAATGTCAATTACAAACTACGTTGTAACTGCGTACTACACTATAAATCCTAAGGTATTTGTCTAATATACACGTATCACTGAACCAGATTCAGTTTCGATCTAATCGTAATAAGATATCTAATCGCAATTAGATCGAATAAGCATATAAAAGACAAGGGTGCCACCAATAATTAAGTAATATTATGGAAAATATAATTGCTCGTATTTATGAATCGGACATAAATACGATCCGAATTGGCACTCCGAGCACCAACCCTAACATGAAGGATATGGCGATGTTGATTGGAACACCATTTCAAATGATTTCAAGACAACTAGTGGATATATTTTTAGCATAGTTGGTGGAACAGTCTCTTGAAGTCCAAGAAACAGACCATCCTAGCTCAATCCACTATGAAATCTGATATGATAGCACTAGCTTTAGCTAGTGAAGAAGCGGCTTGGTTAAGAAGTCTGCTATCAGATATCCCTTTATGGGAGAGACTGATTCTAATAGTTTTGTTCTATTGTGATAGTATCGCGGTTATTGTAAAAATACAGAACCGTTATTATAACGGTAAGAGACGATAAATACGTTATAAGCATAGTACGGTGAGAAAATATATTTCTACTGGAACTATAAGAGTGGATCATGTACGAATTGATGATAACTTAGCTGATTCTTTGACGAAATGACTAGCAAGAGAGAATGTATTTTATACCTAAAAAAGAGTGAGACTACTGTCAATAGATAATTAATCACTTCTGATGATAACCCGACCTAATAGACTGAAGATCCTAGGAAATATGTTCAATGGGTAATAACAAGTCATGAAGTGATGTGAGATGAATCATGCTATTATATTTATGAGTTCCATTCTAAAGAGCATGATATTCTGAAGTGATAGAATGAGGAGTTATTTTTAAACTCTTAATGTGTTCTATACTCTATATGGAGTTACGTGAATGTTGAAATATGGTCGTTTCCTATGAGATATTGGGACAAATTCTCTAGAACGTTCACTATACTGGGATATACGCTCATGACCGTAATGCACGAGCTTTGAACTTCACCCTTGAAGGTTTATGTGTGTAACGTTGTCAGAGATAGAATTCAAAATTACGAGTTAGTATAGTATAATCTGAATCATCAACACTATTTAAATGATTAATGGGAAACCTATCTCCTGAAAAGTTCTAAAAGTTTGATGAATCAAACCCAATAACTCAAACCAAGTCAACGTCATAATTCATCCATTCTTCTTCAAATCAACTTGACAGTTGATTTAGTTGATTACAATTTGAATCTCTAGGTTTGGTTTTTCATGCATTTGATTCTTGAAAATTGTACGATCTAAATTGAAAGAATTCTTTACTTGTGTCCTTATATGAATGGGGCGTCTAACATACCCAGGGGTATGAGATACCCCTGGGCACTTCACCGTTGGATACCAGTAAGTGATCCAACGGTCAGTTAAAAAAAAGAAAAAAAATGAAATAACCGGTTAAACCGGTAATGAATATTAAATATACAAGTTTTTCTCTCTCCAACTCTCTCAAATCTCTTTCATTCTCACGATTTCTCAGAGAAATTTTTCCCCAAATTTCTTGCCCTAAAATTAGTGATACACTTCAGCCCCCAAATTTATTTGTTGTTCAATTCTGTTGCTGCTACACTTCATTCTCTACCCAAAGATATGTTAGCAACGCTCATGAGTTTCCTTTTGACAAACACACTGTAATCACCATGAATATTCACTCATCCAAACATCAAGGTTCGTGTTTTTTTTATTTCTTTTTATTGCTTCAATTTTTGATCTGATATGTCATTTCTATTACCTGCCTTTTGTATCTTGATTTTTTATGAGGTATGATCGGATTGTTAATGAAAACTTATCCTCATGCAACAATATCTTTTTAATTTACTTTTGTTTAATATTTTTTGTTTTTGCAATTTTCATTTAACTTTTTGATTAGATGCACAATTACTTGGCTGTTGATTGAAATAAAAACTTGACTTCAATATGAGGCAGATGATGTTGACAAAAATGCGAGAAGTTATTATTTCAATTTACCGGCATTGGATGTTTCCGTTGCATTCCTTCAAGCAATGCCGGCGACTAAGTTTCCTCATTGTGGTAAGAATTATGAGTAAATTACGTGCTTATAGTTGTCACAGTAGGAAATAATATGGTAAATTGTGTTGATAATGCATCAATAATATTAGGAACGGTGACTTTAAAGTGTGCCAGATCCCCTGATAATCACATGATAAATATGTTTTCATCCTCTTTCAGTTCATGTTCTCAGTCCTTTTCATTTCGCCCTTAAAGCTCAAGTATGATTAATAATTGTAAATCTCGGGAATAACAATTGAGACTGAGTGATTCATGCAGCCTATTTACATTATTTTCAATTTGGGAAAGATTATTGAAGCTGAATCCCAGTATTGAATTTGTTTGTCTTGTTGAGATGAGTAAATTTAGAAGACATGTTGCTCGATTTGTTCTATGGCCATGAACCATTATATTTGACTTTTTATTTTTTATTATTTGTAATTATTATTATTATTTTTTGTTGGGGCAAGGTGAAGAGTATATGTTCTTTTTGCGAATTTAATTTGTATGCTGAAACTAAAACTTCTATATTTCTCACTATTTTCATTTCTCGGTCTTTGAATGTACAGCATCAGACTATTATCAATCTGATGATCTATTGACTCTGGAAGAGCAAGCCGTTCGGATGAAAGTGAGAGAGTGTATGGAGAAACAAATCGCCCCAATAATGGTGGAGGTATCTTTTTAATGTTAATAGAAACATCGTTTTGAAACGTGGTGATGACTTCGTGTGTGTGGCACTATTCGTCGTTAATTATCATATACTGCATTGATAAGCTCATGAACATAGAGTTGATTTCTGCCCTTTTTTTCTTTTACTTTTATTCCAGTATTGGGAGAAGGCATAATTTCCCTTTCATGTTATTCCAAAGCTTGGTGCCCTATGTGTAGCTGGTGGCACAATAAATGTGATTTTACAATATTATAGTTTAGATTTTTCCTCCCTCCCCTGAGGTGAAAATGTAGTTAGTGGGATATTGAGCTTGTTTTGACTCAGGGTTATGGCTGTCCTGGCCACTCTGTAACTGGAGCTGCTATTGGTATCACAGAAATTGCTCGAGTTGATGCTAGTTGTTCTACTTTTATATTGGTGCATTCCTCTCTGGCAATGCTCACTATTGGTGAGATCTTGATGTCATTTTCCAAATAATATGCAAGTAATTGGATACAATAACCTGTTGACAAACTATGGCCTTATATAACTTGTCTGGACTGTCAAGTATAGCACTGTGCGGATCAGAGGCGCAGAAGCATAAATATTTACCTTTTTTGGCTCAGTTAAACACCATTGCCTGTTAGGTAAGTAGCTGGCTTTAGTTACCTTATAGTTTCTTAACAATGTTGGTTACGACACATGTGAGCAACTCAAATGTGTTCTTTTACATCTCAAGGCTTTGACTGAACCTGCCTATGGGAGTGCTTTGAACACAACTGCTACTAAGGTTAATTTCTCTACCCCTTACATTTATCTCTAGGATTAATTTTCTGTATCCATACAAAAAAACAGTCTATAATGTTTTGAGTTTCATGCTTTTGTTGGTAGCAGTAGCTCCGGTAAAAGCACTGTGGTTTCCCTCATTGAGAGATTCTATGATCCTACCTCAGGTAAAATAAATTAGGTAAATCAAGTTGTTACCACTATTAAGTTCTTCAGTTAGAATATGTTATTGCAGTTAATTTAGTTATGGGGTGAAATTTATGAAATTTGTATAGGACAAGTGCTGCTGGATGGGAATGACATAAAGACACTGAAGTTGAGATGGTTGAGGCAACAAATAGGACTTGTGAGTCAAGAGCCTGCACTTTTTGCTACCACCATTAAAGAGAACATAATGTTGGGTAGGCTTGATGTTAATCAAACTGAGATTGAAGAAACTGCCAGAGTTGCCAATGCTCGTTCATTCATTATCAAGGTTAGTTAATGATATCACATTTTAGCTTGAGATCATAATAATAAATCCACACTACATTGAGTTAAGGTTCTTGGGTGGTAGATATACTGACTAGTTTCCTTAACTTGTCTAACAGTTAGCAATGGGAGAATATAACACATAACAGCAGCTGAATTCACTGCAGACACAAAGAGTCAAACCTCTGAAATTGTGAGTTAGAATGGAAAATAACACTAAAAAGAAATGTCGTTTACGGAGAAAGGCTTGACATTTGCGTTACTGAGCATAGTCAATGCATTTTATGTAGCCTAAAAATGATTTTATGTAGTGATTGCATTTTGTACACTGAAAAACTGTGAAATGAAGCTGAACATTATGTAGTTAATGTATTTTGTATACTGATAAACTGTTAAATGTAACTTCAAATTATGTAGTCAATGCATTTTATGGGGAATGCATGTACTGATAATAGTGAATGCATTTTGTAGTGATTGCATTTTATAGTGAATACATTTTGTAGTGAATGCATTTACTGAAAATTATTAATGCATTCTCTTTATGCGGTATGCAGTACTACATATTCTTATGTTTCATATTGATTACATTTTGATTACATCCAAAATATTGATACATTTTGATTACAATGATTTTTATTTTGAGATCTGTAAACTTGCCATTACAACATCCAAAAATATTGCTACGTACTGATTTCAACACTTCTACATGTCAGCCAAATATTGAATAAAAGACTATGTGGAGTATGGCCACTATGTGCAGTTTTCGTAAGAGGATTATGAAGATGTTCCAAAAATATTGCTTTCACTATTAAAACCTATAAATATTTCCATGTTCATTCAGTGTGATAATCAGAAATTCTCAAAATCATTCAAATATTAATACCTGCAAATGCTTTCGAGGTCGATGGTGTTGGATACGTAGACGACGTTAGACCATCACTTGCAAAACCTACAAATATTTACCTGCTAATTAATCTTTGTACAAATAATTTCTTTTTTGAATGAAATAATTTTTCCAATTATTTCTGTCAGTAGCGTAGTTGCGTTGGTTTTCAAGCATCTTAATAAAGTTTGCCACCCGACACTCATTAATTGAACTTGACTCTTCTGCTCCAGTTATTATTGTGCCAATCAAGATTTTCAACTTAACCATAGGCACATGCTTATCTCATTTCCATTTTAGCATATCGGAGCTGATTAATTGAACTCTTTATCCTCATTCCCATTTAATTTCCAACCAATAAGCAAAATATTATAGAGAATAAAAGCATGAGGAGTTTGGAAAACCTATAACTTTAGTAAGAGAATTATAGACCATCACTTGCAAAACCTATAACATTAAGAGAATTATACTTCATGCTCATTAACTTTAGTAATTATCCTAAGTAAATAATTGATTAATTTTTCAAAATTTATCATTTTTCTTTTTCTTTTTTTTTTCAATATTTCGGTTATTTTGGTCAGTTACAGATATCAACATTAACATATGTAATTAATGAAAATTATAAGTAGATATCAACATTAACATATGTTCATTTAATTATCCAAAAGACTATAATTAAAAAATTTTCATCTTATGTAATTAATAAAAAGTCATTTTCATGTTCATTAATTTTCATATTAAATAAAAATAATTATGAAAAAATTTAAAAATTGTACTTCATGCTCATTAACTTTAGTGAATATCCGAAAGACTATGAATTATAACAAAAAAATGTTCATCTTATGTAATTAATAAAAATTTATGAACAAAATATAAAAATTATTTTTCATGCTCATTAACTTTAGTAGTTATCCAAAATGATCGGATATCCAACCGTTGATGTACCTAATTCTAAGTAAATAGCTTATGCGCTCTAACATAACATAAGATGTTTTTTTTTTTAAAGGCAACACATAGAATTTAAAAAATGCTCATCTTATGTAATTAATAAAAATTCATTTTCATATTACGTAAATTATGCGTCCTAGGATTTGAAGATTGAAAATATTTTGTACATGACCTTAATGCATCTAAATGAATGTGCATATGTCCTATGAGTTTAGAGACTTAAATTATCAACTCACTTATAAAGAAATCCCTAAGCTAAGACCGCATAAAATTTACTTCAAAGGCGCTAAACTTTACATTCATTACTTATAACCATTAAACATGAAATCAAGATCGAAATCGTGATCGAAATCGAAGCATTAAACATGGTATTGAATAAAAAGTAATAGTTAGATATGACCAATAAAATGAAACTTGACACCATTGATATGCAATTTCACCATTGAGATGCAACTTTCAACCATAAAATATGCAATAAATGTGTAATTAATAAAAAGTCATTTGCATACTGCGTAAATTATGCGCCATAGCATAAGGTAAGAGGTGTTTTTAGATAAATTAAAAACCCAGTAAAAAAAAAGAAAAAAAATCACTCAATATTTGTGCTAAGGCGCATAAATATGACCATTGAATATGTAACGTATACCATTAAACTTGCAACTTTCACCAATAAATATGCAATATTTCTAAGATGAAACCTTTAGCAATAAACATGCAACATGAGACCATTGGACTTGAAATTTTAGCAATAACATGCAATTGCATCTGCCTCGAAATTCGCACATGTAACTATGACCATTGAATATGCAACCGCTACCATTAAACTTACAACTTTTACCAATAAATATGCAATATTTCGAAGATGAAACCTTTAGCAATAAACATGCAAAATGAAACCATTAGACTTGAAACTTTAGCAATAACATGCAATTACATTTGCCTCGAAAATCGCACATGTAACTATGACCATTGAATATGCAAGCTCTACCATTAAACTTGCAACTTTCACTAATAAATATGTAATATTTCGAAGATGAAACTTTTAGCAATAAACATGCAAAACGAAACCATTTGACTTGAAATTTTAGCAATAACATGCAATTGCATCTGCCTCGAAAATCGCACATGTAACTATGACCATTGAATATGCAACTTCTACCATTAAACTTGCAACTTTCACCAATAAATATGCAATATTTCGAAGATGAAACCTTTAGCAATAAACATGTAACATGAGACCATTGGACTTGAAATTTTAACAATAACATCCAATTGCATCTGCCTCGAAATTCGTACATGTAACTATGACCATTGAATATGCAACCTCTACCATTAAACTTGGAACTTTCACAAATAAATATGCAATATTTCGAAGATGAAACCTTTAGCAATAAACATGCAAAATGAAATCATTGGACTTGAAACTTTAGCAATAACATGCAATTGCATCTGCCTCGAAAATCGCACCTGTAACTATGACCATTGAATATGCAACTTCTACCATTAAACTTGTAACTTTCACCAATAAATATGTAATATTTCGAAGATAAAACCTTTAGCAATAAACATGCAAAATGAAACCATTTGACTTGAAATTTTAGCAATAACATGCAATTGCATCTGCCTCGAAATTCGCACATGTAACTATGACCATTGAATATGCAACCTCTACCATTAAACTTGCAACTTTCACCAATAAATATGCAATATTTCGAAGATGAAACATTTAGCAATAAACATGCAAAATGAAACCATTGGACTTGAAACTTTAGCAATAACATGCAATTGCATCTACCTCGAAAATCGCACCTGTAACTATGACCATTGAATATGCAAGCTCTACCATTAAACTTGCAACTTTCACCAATAAATATGTAATTTTTCGAAGATGAAACTTTTAGCAATAAACATGCAAAATGAAACCATTGGACTTGAAATTTTAGCAATAACATGTAATTGCTTCTGCCTCGAAAATCGCACCTGTAATTATGACCATTGAATATGCAAGCTCTACCATTAAACTTGCAACTTTCACCAATAAATATGTAATTTTTCGAAGATGAAACTTTTAGCAATAAACATGCAAAATGAAACCATTGGACTTGAAATTTTAGCAATAACATGCAATTGCATCTGCCTCGAAAATCGCACCAGCTGTAACTATGACCATTGAATATGCAACTTCTATCATTAAACTTGCAACTTTCACCAATAAATATGTAATATTTCGAAGATGAAACCTTTAGCAATAAACATGCAAAATGAAACCATTGGACTTGAACTTTAGCAATAACATGCAATTACATCTGCCTCGAAAATCGCACTTATAACTATGACCATTGAATATGCAATTTCTATCATTAAACTTACAAATTTCACCAATCAATATGCAATATATTTTTATATTATTTTATTTTTATCAGTATTTTAAAAAAATAAAATTTTTATATTATTTTATTTTTATCATATTTTATAAAAATAAAATTTTAAAAACTTACAATAATTTTTTTTTTTAATTTTTTTTTATTAATATTTTATAATTTATTTAATAAAAAATAATTAAATTTTTTTTTTTTTTGAGTAAACTAGTTGCAACCAGTTACTCTATTTTTTTCTTTTTTTTTAATGCTAACAACCCTTGGGTCTGTTAGCAATACCCTTATATGAAAAGTAAAAATTTGACCTAAATTTTTCGTTAGTTTTCAATAACACCATTGTCTCATTTTTGGTGTTTTAAACTATCGTGTTCCCACCATCTCACGAACGATAACACTCATCACCAATCATAGTTTAAGATACGCTTGAAATATTGATCTCGTTTTAAAATAAAGAAAGCTGTTCAAAGTTGAATGATGAATTACCATGAAATAAAGAATTATACAGACTAAACTTAAACAGACATCGTTGAATTAGACTTCTAGAGAACCTGCTTTAGCGCACGTGTGTTATATTATTCAAGATAAGAGGGCTGCAACTGTAGACGATTTGCAAGCATCTCCTGCTTAACGTCCATCTTATACTTGCTTCGGGTTGCCATCTCATATCTATCTCCGCAATTCCTAAAAATGAGAAACATTAATATTCTGATAAGTACCACAAAAGCTATTGCACACAATTGCAATTTGTTTGAAGAACTTTCAAAAGAGAGAGAATACAACAGCATATTGCAGTTTCTGGATCATGTCTTTCATATTAAAAAGATGGGACAGAGAAGTTTCACTATCGCTATGGTTCGACTCGTTTTCAGCTACAAATGCAAAAAGAAGACAACTTACTTCCTGTGATAAGCATCTACTGAAGATATTAAAATCCAAATTTATCTACGACTTTAATCCCAGCATTCTTGTCCCATTCCTCTGGAGGAGCAACTTCTGCCATAATAGTTTCCTGACCACGCCAGAGAACCTGGATATGGCATTCTGGCATTAGCTACGACACAATGTGATGCATCACCAAAGCAACATGTAAATAAACATTAAATGTACCTTGTCAATGACTCCAAATTCCTTGGCTTTTGTAGAGTCCATATGATATGGTCTTCTTATCGCTTTAGCTACCAGCTCCTCTGACTGATAAGAACTCACAAGTCATATGATTAGTTCTCTAATTTTCTCTATTTTGTATTTAGTCACAAAAGAACTTGATGTAATTAGTCTTACATTTCCAGTGTGCTTGGCCAGAAGTTTTACAAGAGTGTCTCTGTTTATTATTGCCTGCAAAAAGCATTAAGGCACTATAAAAATATCGAAAACATTAATCACAACAGGTAAGGCCTTTTTATTTGAGCCCTCCCAGCCTCAAGAGAACATAACCCATCTCCCAATATATAACCACTGCTAGGTGCAAAAATAGAATGTGCTAAACAAAAAAACAAAAGGAGAACACGCTAAAATTTCAACTAATGAATGCCATTCCTAGTTTCATTTATCAGCCAAATGACAATATAGTAAGTGCAGCTAACCTCTTTTGCACGAATAAGAACATCACTAGCGGGCAGCAACCCAGATGATGGAAGACGAGGTTGTTGAATCATAACTGAAACAAAAATTCTTGTTAACACTTCAGACCGGACAAAGAAAAGAAGAATACAATAAAATCTCATGTTAAAGAACTCCTCGACGTACTTTTGGAATGAGGCATCATAAACCGTTTGCCATTAGTTCCAGAGGCAAGAAGTAGACAAGCCATGCCTATAGCAGCTCCGACTGCAACTGTATGTATCTGCAAATGCAAGAATAAACAAGTAAAAGCTAAAGCATAAAGGTCCATAATCTATCAGTGACCTACAATGGAACCAAGTATCACAAACTTCAAGGAACATCCAGAAAACATTTACATATCCACCTTTTGTCAAAAGGAAAAACCTAAAAACTATATAATGAGAATAATGGAGGTTGTTGCCATTAGAGCTTCACAAGGATCATCATTCTATGATAATAGCCAAGAAACCTCACCATCCACATTGTATCACATCAAAAAACAACATAGCCAACCAATCATCCTTACCACCACCAAATAGTGCAAATAAGAGAAATCAAAACAAGTTCAAAAAAAGATAAACTCGCCTCACACTTTAATTGCATCAATGTGTCATAAATGGCAAATCCTTCACTCTCCATCCCAACCTGCATGAAGAAACTAATGAATACTTTTTGATAAAGAAAAAATAAATAAATAAAAGCAGCAACATCATATAACTTTAAGTGGTATCGAACTGTTGGCTTTTCACCAATGTATTCAAAACAAAATTGATATGCATTTGAACATCTGTCCCTAAACTCCACTATCAAAATTTGTAAATTGCCACAATATTTCAACAGTAAAATGAAAACATATAAGTCTGTTGGGATTCAGATGCAAAGCTTACCGATTCACCATCATCACGAGTAGTACCCGTGGAATTTATATACAGATATATAGGTGCTTTGTGGTCCATCCACTGCAAGTACATTAATTCTGCCACAACAAGCTCTGTGACAGCAGGCACCAACTGAAGGAATATAAATGGTTAACTAGCTTTACCAAAATTATGACAGAAAATATGGAACTTATAAACCTTATAAAACTAGCACCAGATTGTAGAAACATTTACACCATGATTGCAAGTAAAAATCCACAACCAAGAGTTTCTTTCACGAGCATATATTCATGGTTCCACTTCCACATTACATAGCTATGATAAATATTTTTCCATACAAACACTAATAGAAATATTTACTGTTCTGATATCATATCAGGCTAGGGGAAATATCTATTGAGAGTCCAACTCTTAGCCAAAACACATTGCAACCAATGTTCGAAAACTCGGTATGCGGTGCGAGGCGGCCACTTGTATGAGGCGAGGCGGTCAGCCTCGAGGCGGTAGCCTCAATCCAATAATAGGAAAAAATACAAATATATAAAAATGCATTAACAAAATATGATTTAGTATACTGCCTACAATATAATTTTGATTTTTTTTCCCTGTCGAAGCCTACAATTAAAAATTTCAGCAAAATATATTAATTAAAAATTTTGCAACAAAGTGAAGATGATGACACGAGTACCACTAGCAACAAAAGTTAAACCATTAAGTTAAAATAAAGTGAATATTACAAGTACAAATGAATATTGAACACATGTTTCAAGCTTTCAACAGGAAAAAAATAAAATAATGAATTGGACAATGGACACATGCTTCATCTGAGTCAGATGATCTGACACATGTTACTCGTGTCAGCATCTTCAATTTTTTACTTCAACAGTGGCCATAAATTGGACACATGCTTGAAGCCTTCAACAGAAAAACATAAATGAAAATATAGCATCAACAAAATCCACTATTCATCTTCCACTCGATCAACAAAATCCAGAAAAAAAAAAATTGAAGATAGAATAATAAAGATGAAGATGACAGACGCTAGACCCGTTTGAGCAGGGAACGTAAGAAAAATTTAGCAAAGAAAAGTTGAAGATGAAATACCTGAGTTGATGATGAGAAGAAAAGATGAAGATGAAAGTGATAGGAAGCTGATTTGTTACCCTATTTTAGTTTTCTTTTTTTATTTTTATTTGTTTGAAAAAGAGATCATTTTCGTCGGGGCTCCGCCTCTCAACTTATTCGGACGCCCCGACGAAAATGATCCCGAGGCGGGCCGCCTCAATTGACAGAGGCGGCCTTTTACTATTTTCTGGTTCGAGGCGGCCTTTTACTATTTTCTGGTTCGAGGCGGCAGCCTCGAGGCAGCGCTGCCGTTGAGGAGGCGGTCGAGGCGCGCCTCGAGGCGCCGCCTCGAACCGATTTTTGAAACATTGATTGCAACTCACGAAATTCACATCAACAGAGTACAGGAACTACTAGCCTATGACAGGAAATACATGTCATGAATTTGATTGACTTTTAGGAAACAATGCTTAGCAGATTAAGCTGATAAACCGAGATTCATTTAAAAAAAAAAAAAACCAACAATAAAGGCATGCCCACTATCAAACCACTTACTGGCATGCCAATGTATACAATTCTCCCATGTAGAAGCAGTGAAGGCAAATCCGGAGGCGGCGTATCTGGCCTATGTTCATTGTACGTAGCCGAGCTTTCCACCTATCATATTCACAAAAATTGAAGGGGAAAAAAAAAAACTAACATCAATCAAGCGAATACAAACCCACCTCAAACAACAATTAGTAAATATCACCACCTTGCACAAACGCACACAAAAAAAACTTCAATTTCAAAACACTAACATATCAAATTTACATAAACCTAAAGTCTTTTTTATTGTCCAATGCATTCCCTATCAAATCAAACAATACCCAGATAAATACACTAGTTAAACTAATACCAGGCCAAAAGCAAGGCAATTTTCAGCTAAGCTGAGTTAGCTAAGAACTACAGTCCACAGCTTCAAGATAAAAACTATAAAATAAAATTTAAAAAAGCCCATAAAAACTAATTTTGTAAAAGTGAGCTTACTTGGCCAGGGGAGGCCATGAGAGTGGGAGAATCGAAGATATCCAAATACGGCAACGTACCGGAGTTGATAGGACGATTGAGAAACGCTTCCGGTGAGCTTGATGCGGCAGCGGCGAGTTTGGAAAGAAACGGGTCATTAGGATTAACAGGTGGCATGGGAATTTTACCTGAGCAAAAAGTCTTGAAACTTCGGTTGCTTTTGCTTCTAAGAGCGTGAGCTGAAGTTGATGGGATTGAAGCCGCCGTGGACGCTTGCAGGAAACTCGTAGCCATTTTTTTTTAAATGGATGGGTTCTGTTTTTGGGGTTTTCGGTTTTGGTTGAATAGAAGAAGAAACTGAAGTAGTGAAAGGAACAGAATCGATGATTCTTCTCCTGTTGAGTTTCGTTGTGCTACTTCTGGTGGAGATTGTGTTCAGTTGGACCGGTTTGGGTCGGGTCACTTTATGGGCTTACCGTATGGGTCTATCTGGTCTCTTATTGGGCCGTTTGATGATGGCCTTATATAACGGGGCATCTACTGTAAATATGTTGTCTTAAGGATGCAAAATACGAAGATTACGTGTAAATTAGTTGTCACCACCCGATAACTCGCGCCACTCGTCTTATCGTGAATAAATACGATAGATATTAAATATGTCAAATAAAATTAATTAGTATCGTACCTTAAATTATAGTGTCCAATCAATATAGTTCTTTAATATTGATAAATTTATCTTCTAACTCATTTTCCTTTGTAGTTTTTTTTATTGAGGGAGAATAAAATCCTTAATGCAAACATAGATTTGACTAAAGTAGGAACATTTTTATAGTTAATTTAATATAACTCACGACTCTTGAACTTCTACTAATAATTAAGTGAGAGTTAACGAAAAATGTGGAAAATTAAATGTTAATAACTCATTTGAAACAAATAAATATTTAATTAATAAATTTTCAATTATTAATAATATAAGAAAACAAAAATTTTGGAAAAATTAGAAAAATGAAATGTTGGAGATTGAAGGATGTCAAAATTTAAATATTAATAAATCATTTGAAACGAATATGTCATTTAATTAACAAATTTCAATTATTAATAATCTATGAAAATGAAAATTTTATTTTGGAGGAGCTGAAAAAATAAAATATTAGAGGTGTAAGAATATGAAGAGTTAAACATTAATAATTCATTTTAAATATTAGTAACTCATTTTAAATATTAATAACTTATATGCTTACGTGGATAGCTACAAAAATATGTCTACATGGAAAGCCTAAGAAGAAAGCTATTTCTCAACTTTTATATATCGAATAGATTTTATATGGAAAATTATCAAAAATGGCCCAAATTTTTTTATTAATGATAGAAATAACTTACATCTAAATATTATCTGTAGATGAGTGCTGGTTTACTAGAACCTTCGTAGAGTTATCATAAAATGTGTCATATAACTTAATGAATAGTCTGATTTAACTATTGGTGGATGGATTCGGGTCACCCATGATAGGTCAACCTAAACCCGATTAGGGATGGTAAAATCCGGATCCGAATGTATTTCTTGTTGGGGTTGGTGCTCAGAGGGCCAATTCCCGGTTGTATTTCTGTTAAATACTTCTGTAAAATATTATTATTATGAATAATATATGCAGTTTCTATAATATAATCTATCTTTCTATATGGTAAAGACGTAATGACCCTAGAATGATTAGTCATGATACAGTTGCAAAAGCGTCGCAACGGACATTGAGTAGTATCATGACGTTGTCATTCTCAGACAGTTCCTGGTCAAGGTTTACACTACTTGGTCAGTATAGTAAACCGTTGAGACCGGTACATGTCGTATACTGGAATATATGATTCCAATGGTTTCTCAATGAACCATAAGTCTTGGAGACTAGTATAGACGTGTAGGTGTTTATAGCGGATAAACACTGAACGACTCACCGAAGATTCTTAATGGATGGTACACCAGCGTCAATAAGAATCTTCTTGGGTTGAGTAGCACTTGTGATTCTTAGACTTGAGATGCCATTGTGGGCACATGAGACATCTTCGACACTTAGACGGCAGTCACGTCACCGATCTATTTAGATCAGACATCCGCCTGTTCGTTGGGTGTAGACAGATCCTCAGGGTGTCCTATGTGTATCAAGATAGGATCCGTCAGTTCTGTGTATCAGAGCATAGGTAGTCCATATGATTAGCAATCAGATAAAACCATGGGCCTGTGGTAAAGTTTAGAAGCTAGTTCTAAACATTCTTTTAGAGATTGCTAATGGAATAGTCGACTGGATAATCCCGATAGAGATTTGGCGTTTACATCTATATCTCTGGGATTTATCCGGATACCTGTGACGGAGGAATTATACATTTGCCATGACCTCGACCTGTATGGTTCAGCGAGATTATCCGTGATCGTCATAATCTACGGGTGGATAGATTATGGACACGAAATTTGATTTCGTGATGGATATACCTGAATCTAGAGAGTCTCAATAATGAAACATACTCGTTGAGCACTAGAGCAACATTAATAAATAATATTGATTATTTATAAAGTCGTTTAAAGGTTAAACGCAAGATACGTGCTAAAAGGACTAGATAGTCATTTGCCTAATTATTGTGTATTTACATTTAATACTTGATTAATTAAATACACATTAATTAATAGTCAAAATGAGTTATTTGACTTTTATCCTAAATGAATATATATTTTTAATATTTAATGTAAATATTATACATATATGTAATATATTTGTATTTGATTAATTAATTAATTATTTAATTGTTAAATGATTAAATTAATTAAAATATAAATATCTTATGTTAGGATATTTGTTGTAAAAGACATTAGTTGCTTTTGTTGACTTAAATAAATATCTAATAAAGTTGTTATTTAGATATTTAGGCAAGTTGACCAAATTTGGTTGAAATGAAAATGAAATTAATTTGCTTGTTTTTGTCTTAGTCATTTTCGGCCAAAGGCCAAATAGAACAAGTATAAATTGATTTTCATTTCACTTTACACTTAACCTAATACACTTTACCAAATAAACTCCATTGAAGAAAACTAAGGAAAGCTTGAGAAAAGAAAGACATATCAAAGATAGCTTGGAATTTAGTAAGTTTTTCAAACTTGCTATTAGAGAGGAAATTGTTCCTTAGGTTCTAGGCTTCAACATGTGATGTTCTTAGATTATTTATTTCTTTATTTCTTTTTTTTTTGTTGATGGAAGCTTGATAGAAGTGTTGAGCATGTATGGTGAAGGAAGGAAGGTTGTGACTATTGTAGTTGTAAACTTTCTTTTGAGGTTTTTGAAACCATGTTGCTAATCTAGAGTTATTGACCCACTCTTAAATGACCTAGATTTGATCTTGAGTTGTTTCATTGTGTTGAGACTTGGATTGGATGGAAGAATGATGATTGAAGTAATTGATTTAATGTATTTGGTCTAATTTGTCCAATTTGTGGAAATTGAAAAATTAGGGTTCATGACCAATTCCAAATTTGGGGATTTTCATATATGTTGTGTATTTGTGTGTTTATATGATTCATATAAAGTTTCATGTTGATTGGATTTCATTTGGATGAGTTTTGAGACATGAAATGACCAAATGGCCAAATTGGGCACCAAATGGTGCATTCGGCTTTGGCATAGAATTTTGGGGATTTTTATGGTTTTGGTGTTTTGATGTTTTGAACATGCTAAGTTCATCTTGGAAATGATTTAGAATCATTCAAAATTGATTTGATCAATTTCGGACTAAAATGGACAAAAATACAAAGCAAGGGTATTTCGGTAAATTCACTTAAAATTGTTTTATTGAATTTATTTTCATAATTTGATTATTGGAATATTAAATAAATATTTTTATTTAATTAATCCGAGAAAAAGTTTTGAAATCTGAAAATCGGATTTTCACCGCTTCCGCTGCGTTACCGGATTCACCCCCTAAAAACCCCTACAAAATGGTATCAGAGCGAGTCTGATTCTAGGCCACCCAATATGATTAGCCTTCATTGAATCAATGTTTAATCATGTTTTCTTGACTTTATGCATGCTTATTAGGATCTAAATTGGTTAGGTTTAGGGTGTATGACACTTAGCGGAAAATCCCTAATTAATAAGGTTTGAATGTAATTATTATGTATTTGATGCATGTTATATGGTTCGTCTTGTCAATACGGTTTATGAATACTTCTTTGTGACTACATCCGAGACCGTGCCTCTGCTGTGTGAGGATGTAGTCGATAAAAATTTATTTATACCGGATGTATCAGATACTAGGTAAATTCAAGTAAAAGCGGAATTCTGAACGTGCCCCCTAGATGTCAGGATTACTTAAGTAACTTGAGTTTATCATTGACGAGTTTAACCTTGGTACGTCTCCTGTGGGCCTGCTTCGCAGTACGGGGCGCTGAGAACTTGCAGACTGGAATTGGATTTGAGGATTGTCCTCGATTCCGAAAAAACTGGGTTATGTTCTTGAGGGTCCGTTGCCCCTTGCAGTGGGTGCGGATGCTTCAGAGGAGGAACGCCAAGTTTTTGAAACTTGGAAGGATGATGATTTAAGTGTTAAATCATACATCCTTAGTTCACTGTCTCCGAAACTCAAGCAACAGTACTATGGTATGCTAGATTCCTATAGTATGATGACGCGATTGAGACAATCGTTTGAGAACCAAGAACAAGTGATTGTTCACAAAGTCGCCATGGAACTGTTCCATGCGCGTCTGGGAGGGGCAGAGTGTCAGCCCACATGTTCTTCAGATGATCGATTTGATCGATCAATTGAGGCAACATAATCTCATCTTGAATGACATTCTCGGTAGGAGTGTCATTCTTGGTTCACTACCAGCTTCATTTCGCCAGTTCGTGATGTACTTCAACATGCACGGGACTGTCTGTACCTACCAGGAGCTACATAGGATGTTGCTCACGGCAGAAGAGGACCTTAAGAAGGGAGTACCGACTCGCCCTCCTAGAACTACTTCTCTTTCGGCTTCTTCCCAAGGATGGTCCAAGGGAAAGAACAAGAAAGGCAAGAAGAAGAAGAAGGCTTTTGGTCCTCAACAACATGCGAAGATTGCAAAGCCCAAAAGGGCTTCTGAAGACAAATGCCACCACTGCGGCATAGTTGGGCACTGGAAAAGGAACTGTCCTGATTACATTGCCCAAGTGAGGAGAGACGGAGCTTCTACATCAGGTCCTTTTATTTTTCCAGTTATTGATTTATCTTTGGCTTGTGAAGCCGTTACATCCAGCTGGATTTTAGATTCTGCTTGTCCCATTCACATTTGTAATTCGTTGCAGGTGCTGAAGGAAAGTAGGAAACTGAAGCCTGGAGAGATGCAGTTGCGATTCGGGAGTGGAGACTCTTTGGATGCAGTTGCAGTGGGAGTATGCGAGATCTCATTGCCGAATGTGACTCTTTTGTTATATGACTGTCATTTTGTACCGGGATGTGTCGCTAATATTATATCACTTTTTGTATTGGATACAGAAGGCTTTTGTATTAATATTAAGAATATTTCTTTGTATTTATATGATAAAAATAATATTCAGATCCTTAGTTGTCCAAACCAGCATGGTCATTATACATTGCAAACTTCAAAAAGATATATTAAATACTGGAGTTAATAAACGTAGTTTACCTGTAATTAATAATACTGAACTTTGGCATATGAGACTTGGTCACATTGGCGTTAAACGCCTTACCCAATTGGTTAGGAATGGTTTGATATCAGATCTTACCATTGAATCCTATCCAACTTGTGAATCCTGTATTCAGGGTAAGATGACCAAAGCCCCATTTTCTGGTGTTGGACACCGCGCCCTTAACTTACTGGAACTCGTACATTCTGATGTATGTGGTCCACTAAGTCAAACTGCTCACAGTGGTTATTCGTACTTCGTTACCTTTACCGATGATTTATCACGGTACGGTTATGTGTATTTGATGCGACATAAATCGGAAACCTTTGAAAAGTTCAAAGAGTTCCGAAATGAAGTAGAAAAACAAACTGGTAAATATATTAAATGCCTTCGATCAGATCGAGGCGGTGAATATATGAGTGGTGAGTTCATGGATTATATGAAGGAGAATGGATTCTCGCTCAATATACTCCTCCAGGTACACCACAGCACAATGGTGTATCTGAAAGGAGAAATCAGACTTTATTGGATATGGTCCGATCGATGTTGAGTTTCACAGATTTACCCTATTACTTATGGGGTTACTCTCTCTTAACAGCCGCACATCTTTTGAATAAGATTCCTTCAAAGGCTGTTCCTACGACACCGTATCAGATATGGTTCGGTAGGAGACCAAATCTTAATTATATTAAGGTTTGGGGTTGTCCTGCCTATGTCAGGGTGACTCAGCAAGATAAGCTTTCACCTCGAGGGCAAAAGTTTAGGTTTGTTGGATATCCTTCGAATATGATGGGATATCTGTTCTATGATACCGAGCATCGAAATGTGTTCGTAGCTCGCTTCGCAAAATTTCTAGAAATAGAATTTTTGTCAGAAGGTGGTAATCATAGACAGGTTGAGCTTGATGAAGTCCAACCTGAAAACAACGAACCAACGGAGGAACCTGAAGTTCAAGTAGATGAATGACCTTCAACACACACACTCCGTAGGTCGGAAAGGGTATCTAGACCTCCTGAACGCTTGTATTTGATACAAGAAAAGAGTCTAGATGTTCTCTTAGTTGAAGAGACAGATCCTTTCACCTATAGAGAATTGATGTTGGACATCGACTCCGTGAAATGGAAAAGTGCCATGAAATCCGAGATAGACTCAATGCATGAAAATCAAGTTTGGGACTTGATTCCGCTTCCCGAAGGAATTGTTCCTATCGGTTGTAAATGGGTTTACAAGAGGAAGCGCGGGCCTGACGGTAAGGTTGAAACTTACAAGGCCCGACTGGTAGCAAAAGGTTACACGTAGCGACCTGGCGTCGACTACGATGAAACTTTTTCGCCGGTAGCAATGGTTAAGTCTATCCGGATTTTGCTTTCTATAGCTGCGTATCATGACTACGAGATTTGGCAAATGGATGTCAAAACGACTTTTCTAAATGGATTTCTTGATGAAGAAATCTATATGGAACAGCCGGAAGGTTTCACGTCCAGCGAAACCTCGGGTATGGTATGTAAGGTTAAGAAGTTCATTTATGGACTTAAACAAGCTTCACGAAGTTGGAATCTTCGATTCGATGAGATTATTAGATCGTCTGGTTTTCTCAAGAATTCGGAAGAATCCTGTGTGTATCAGAAGGCCAGTGGGAGCATGGTCGTATTTTTAGTCCTATATGCTGATGACATCCTAATCATTGGGAATGATTTAGGTATGTTGCAAAGCGTAAAAGCGTACCTTTGTAAGAATTTCTCCATGAAGGACCTGGGAGAAGCTTCCTATGTTTTAGGGATAAAACTCTATAGAGATAGACAAAGGAGGCTGATTGGGTTATCCCAATCAACATACGTAGATAAGATCTTGGAACGGTATAGCTTTGGTAACTGTAAGACAGCAACATACCGTTCAGACATGGGATTCATCTTTCTAAGAAGATGTGTCCACAAACAGAAGATGAGAAGGTTAGAATGTCTAACCACCTTATGCTTCGTGTTTGGGTAGCATAATGTATGCCATGTTATGTACGAGGCCTGATATCAGTTTCGCTGTTAGCGTAACTAGTCGATATCAGTCCAATCCAGGTAATGACCATTGGATGGCCATTAAACATATCCTAAAGTATCTTAAAGGTACTAAGGATAAGTTAATAGTTTATGGAGGAAACGAACTGTAGGTTAATGGGTATACAGACTCCGATTTCCAATCGGATCCCGATGACAGAAAGTCTACATCTGGATTTGTCTTTACCCTTAACGGAGGTGCAGTTTGTTGGAAGAGTTCCAAACACGGATCGACAGCTGATTCCACCACTGAGGCGGAATATATTACAGCTTCTGAAGCTGCAAAAGAGGCTGTGTGGATAAAGAACTTTATCACAGAATTGGGAGTTGTCCCAAGTATCAAGAATGCGATTCTGTTATACTGTGATAATACTGGAGCCATTGCGCAAGCAAAGGAACCGAGGGCGCATCAGAAGTCGAAGCATGTGGAACGCAAGTACCACATCAATCGAGAGATCGTGTCGCGAGGGGATATTGTCGTGTGCAAGGTACCGAGTGAAGATAATGTAGCAGACCCGCTGACGAAGGCCATACCTCCGAAGTTGTTTGATAAACACGTGGAGTCGATGGGTATTAGATACAATCGATATTGGCACTAGAGCAAGTGGGAGATTTTGTTGGGGTTGGTGCTCAGAGCGCCAATTCCCGGTTGTATTTCTATTAAATACTTCTGTAAAACATTATTATTATGAATAATATATGCAGTTTCTATAATATAATCTATCTTTCTATATGGTAAAGACGTAATGACCCTAGAATGATTAGTCATGATACAGTTGCAAAAGCGTCGCAACGGACATTGAGTAGTATCATGACGTTGTCATTCTCAGACAGTTCCTGGTCAAGGTTTACACTACTTGTCAGTATAGTAAACCCGTTGAGACCGGTACATGTCGTATACTGGAATATATGATTCCAATGGTTTCTCAATGAACCATAAGTCTTGGAGACTAGTATAGACGTGTAGGTGTTTATAGCGGATAAACACTGAACGACTCACCAAAGATCTTAATGGATGGTACACCAGCGTCAATAAGAATCTTCTTGGGTTGAGTAGCACTTGTGATTCTTAGACTTGAGATGCCATTGTGGGCACATGAGACATCTTCTAACTTAGACGGCAGTCACGTCACCGATCTATTTAGATCAGACATCCGCCTGTTCGTTGGGTGTAGACAGATCCTCAGGGTGTCCTATGTGTATCAAGATAGGATCCGTCAGTTCTGTGTATCAGAGCATAGGTAGTCCATATGATTAGCAATCAGATAAAACCATGGGCCCGTGGTAAAGTTTAGAAGCTAGTTCTAAACATTCTTTTAGAGATTGCTAATGGAATAGTCGACTGGATAATCCCGATAGAGATTTGGCGTTTATCTATATCTCTGGGATTTATCCGGATACCTGTGACGGAGGAATTATACATTTGCCATGACCTCGACCTGTATGGTTCAGCGAGATTATCCGTGATCGTCATAATCTACGGGTGGATAGATTATGGACACGAAATTTGATTTCGTGACGGATATACCTGAATCTAGAGAGTCTCAATAATGAAACATACTCGTTGAGCACTAGAGCAACATTAATAAATAATATTGATTATTTATAAAGTCGTTTAAAGGTTAAACGCAAGATACGTGCTAAAAGGACTAGATAGTCATTTGCCTAATTATTGTGTATTTACATTTAATACTTGATTAATTTAAATACACATTAATTAATAGTCAAAATGATTTATTTGACTTTTATCCTAAATGAATATATGTTTTT
This sequence comes from Zanthoxylum bungeanum, assembly GCA_019454045.1. Classification (NCBI taxonomy): domain Eukaryota; kingdom Viridiplantae; phylum Streptophyta; class Magnoliopsida; order Sapindales; family Rutaceae; genus Zanthoxylum; species Zanthoxylum bungeanum. The sequence continues at coordinate 164,361 of SKCR01038181.1, read as the reverse complement.
AATATTTAATGTAAATATTATACATATATTTAATATATTTGTATTTGATTAATTAATTAATTATTTAATTGTTAAATGATTAAATTAATTAAAATATAAATATCTTATGTTAGGATATTTGTTGTAAAAGACATTAGTTGCTTTTGTTGACTTAAATAAATATCTAATAAAGTTGTTATTTAGATATTTAGGCAAGTTGACCAAATTTGGTTGAAATGAAAATGAAATTAATTTGCTTGTTTTTGTCTTAGTCATTTTCGGCCAAAGGCCAAATAGAACAAGTATAAATTGATTTTCATTTCACTTTACACTTTACCAAATAAACTTCATTGAAGAAAACTAAGGAAAGCTTGAGAAAAGAAAGACATATCAAAGATAGCTTGGAATTTAGTAAGTTTTTCAAACTTGCTATTAGAGAGGAAATTGTTCCTTAGGTTCTAGGCTTCAACATGTGATGTTCTTAGATTATTTCTTTCTTTATTTCTTTTTGTTTTTGTTGATGGAAGCTTGATAGAAGTGTTGAGCATGTATGGTGAAGGAAGGTTGTGACTATTGTAGTTGTAAACTTTCTTTTGAGGTTTTTGAAACCATGTTGCTAATCTAGAGTTATTGACCCACTCTTAAATGACCTAGATTTGATCTTGAGTTGTTTCATTGTGTTGAGACTTGGATTGGATGGAAGAATGATGATTGAAGTAATTGATTTAATGTATTTGGTCTAATTTGTCCAATTTGTGGAAATTGAAAAATTAGGGTTCATGACCAATTCCAAATTTGGGGATTTTCATATATGTTGTGTATTTGTGTGTGTATATGATGCATATAAAGTTTCATGTTGATTGGATTTCATTTGGATGAGTTTTGAGACATGAAATGACCAAATGGCCAAATTGGGCACCAAATGGTGCATTCGGCTTTGGCATAGAATTTTGGGGATTTTTGTGGTTTTGGTGTTTTGATGTTTTGAACATGCTAAGTTCATCTTGGAAATGATTTAGAATCATTCAAAATTGATTTGATCAATTTCGGACTAAAATGGACAAAAATACAAAGCAATGGTATTTCGGTAAATTCACTTAAAATTGTTTTATTGAATTTATTTTCATAATTTGATTATTGGAATATTAAATAAATATTTTTATTTAATTAATCCGAGAAAAAGTTTTGAAATCTGGAAATCGGATTTTCACCGCTTCCGCTGCGTTACCGGATTCACCCCCTAAAAACCCCTACATTTCTGACGTCCCGGGTCTGGATCCAGACCCGGGAAAACTCATCCGGGTATACCCGGACCGGACCCGGGATCCGTATATTCCTCCACTGTTTTTTTTTTGGAAAAAGTTACATTGTTAACAATAAAAAATATCAGAGTCTGTAAAAACAAATTACATACATAACAACTTCAACAACAACAACAAAAATTTGAACACAGTGAAGATGATGAAGATTGAAGTTGAAGATGATGATGAACTGATGTGAAGTTGAAGATGGATGGTGATGATGATGATGATGAAGATTGATGATGATCTGCATGTGTTGATGATGATGAACTGATGATGATGAAGTCGATGATTGATGTGAAGTTGAAGATGATGATGAACTAATTAGATTTTATGATTTTTTTTTATAGTTTAATTTTTTTATTTAACTGGGTCCGGAATCATCCGGACCCGTATCTGGACCCGTTGTTGTCAGGTCTTAATTATAAAGACCCGGATTCGTAAAAAAATTTTGCGGATTTGGGTCGTTCGGATCCGGGTTGGGTTCGGGTCTTTTTGACACCTGTAGACCCGATCGAACCATATCATCAAGGGGAGTTAATAAGCTTCCTTTGATAATTTGGCACATGTATGCAATTAGACCCGGTCAAGGTTCTGATTCCGAACCGGTTGGAATCGGAATCTGACCGGTTCGGTTAGGGTTCCTATCCTTCCAACCTTTCGGTTCCAGCGATTCCAACGGTTGGTTTCGGTTCCAATTGTTGGAACCCTAGGGTTCCAACCCTCCAACCCCCAACGGCTAGTAGCCGTTCTCCCTGCCCCCAACTGCCAAAAAAAATAAAAAAAGAAATTTGGGGAATTCCCAAATTACCCCTAATAACAGTAATAAATCGGTAAATTTTTCTGGAGAATTTTAGGTATCACAAAAATATTCTAAAAATGTATAAATATGGGTCATTTTTCATTATTTCAACACACCAATTTCTCAATTCTCAATTCTCTCAATTCCTATAATTCTCTCATTTTCAATTCTCTAATTCTTTAAAATTTCTTAAACAACAAATGAAAAGCTCATCTGAGAACACAATGTCAAATGTGCTAACTCAAGAGAGGGACCCTAGTATCGGTTCACGGAGAAGGGAAGTTAAGTCTCGTTTCTCGGATGTTTTCAAAATTCATTTTCATTTAGAAGATACTGATGAAGGTTCAAGAGCAGTATGCAACCATTGTGAGGTTTCTTACAAATTTTCTGGTGGATACGGCAATATGATCAAGCACCTGGAAAGACATCGTGCCGTTGAACTTGGACTTGATACGACGCAAATTCAAATGGCCAGGTATGCATCATCTAGTAGAGGTATAAGTGTTTTAGATTTATTTAAATATTTTGATGCTAAAAATAGAGAAGAATTTGCTAAATTAACTCGTATGACACATCTTTCTTTAAGTTTTGGTGAAAAATTACTTTTACTAATTACATTCAAAATGCTTTAAATCCTACTGCATGTAAAATGACTAGAAATACAACAAAACGTTAAATTTTTAAATTATACAAAGATGATAAAATTATTTTAAATGAAATATTTAGAGATATTAAAGGGTGTATATCTATTTGTTCTAATATTTGGAGTGACCATTGGCGAACACACTCATACATGCGTGTGACTTGTCATTGGATTGATGCATCATGGAATATGCAAAAACGACTTATTGTATTTATAGTTTTTGATGAACAATATGTTAGTGTCCTAGACATGCCCAAGGTCTCTAATACATGATTTTGTGTGTGAATGATCAAGAAAGTTTAAGGAAAAAACTTACATTGAACGGATGTTGGATTTCAAAAATTTTGTATGTTGAAGAAGCTCCAAGCTTTGTTGAATCTTTCCAACCCAAGAGTGAGTTTCCCTATCACCTCACAAGACTCTTTAAGTGCTAGCTTGTTTGATTTTTAAGCAAAATCAATGGAGAAAAATGAACCCTAGTTCACGGCAAAAGAGAGGGAGAGAAGAGAGATTTTTGTTTTTGATATTTTTATTTTCTAAAATCTTAATACCAAAAGTCAACTTACAAAAGTGTATATGCTTTTCCAAAAGACAAAAGCAAATTGTGTTGAAAAGAAATGCATTAAAAGCTCCAAACCACTTCCATCAACTAGATTGACAATTGATGTAAGTTAGTGGGTCCCACACTTAAATTCAAAATTCAAGTTGGGTTACTCAACACACTTCGGGCCCGGGTTCGTTTAATCCGATTAAATAAATTTTCTATTGCGACGTAATTAAGTCCAATTTAATTAACTAATAATGCCTAGCAAAATTATTACGAAAGTCGCTTACGAATTAATTCCAAATTAATTCGTTCGCCCGAATTAAAATTCAATTTTAATTCCGCATTGAAATCCGATTTCAATTAATATATCCAATATATTATTTAATTGATTAATTCCAAATTAATCACGCTCTCTCTTCTATTCGTATTTTATCACAGATAAATTCTTACCGCAATTAATCCTAAATTAATTTTTTCTCTCATAATTAATCCCAGATTAATTATGTTCGAGTCAAATGTCATCGGTGAATCTTTGGGAAGCGACCCAAGAGATCACTGGATATGTTGGTAGTAAATCCGGTTGTCGGACTATCCGAACACGTGCGTACCCCGTACCACGTTCTTACCGATTTACATGACATGGTTGGCTTCTAGCAAAGCACCGTTGTAGGCACTGCATTTTTACATATTAGTCCATATGATGAGTCTCATTTGGAGGCACTACCTTTTAAGTCACGGAAGTCACGAGAAACGGACATCGAAAGGGGAAATTCAGAATAAACAAGGTTCACTGTTTTCGTTCGTGCTGCGTTTGTTAATTCGTTCGAACTCCAAATAGATTGCGGGCGTTCGTGCCGCGTTCGAGGAAGCGTTCAAACGGTGTCGGTAATTCTGGTTTTGCTGCTAGCCTCACGTCAAGCCCAATTCACCCAAGCCTTGGCCCACACGCCCAAGCCCATAAAACACATCCCAATTTAAATAAATAAATATTAACTAAATAAGATAATGATTAAATTAATTAAATAATTAAATAAAACATATACCAAACATAAAATAAACAATTACCAACTTAAACTAAAATCATGCCTAATTTAAATAATTCATATACTAAAATTAAAATAAGATATGCCTAATTAAAATCAATCCTAACCAATTAAAGCCAATCATATATTTGACTTCCTAATCTAATAAGACATCTACCAATTTAAAAATATCTTGTCCCCCCTCAATCTTGTATATACCATTCCTATCATTCCTAATTTGGAAACCAAATCTCTTCCTTGTGAGACAAGGGCAACCCCTAGCTCTCTTCTATATAAACATGCACTAACCTAGCCAACCCCCGGCTCCCAACTCTCTCTAATACACACCCAAGACATCAAGACACTCTCCATATCACACGTAAACTACAAAACACAAACAACGCACACAACAACCCTTCCCTCACCAAATTAACGAGAACAACACACAGCAGCCCCTTGACCCTTGAAATCAGTCCCTGACAGCACCGAAACTACCCCTGAAATCAGTCCCAAACAGCAGCCCAATACCTCCCCAAACACACCAAAACTGTAGCCTAAAAACACCAAAAGAGCACCCAAAATAGTCCACCAAGAACATCAAAACAGTCCACCAAGAACATCAAAACAGTCCACTGAAACAGAAGAATAGGACCTGAAACAGTGAGCTGAAATGGCGAGCAGAAATACAGCAAAAACAGCAGCAAAAGACGGAGAACGACGACTCAAAACAGTGAGACAACGAACGAGAACAGTGAACCAGTGAACCGGAAGAGTTGCGGAGCATCCACCCTTCCGACGATCGTGTACCGTACATCCGAGAGGTGATTTAAAAGGTTAGACCTGAGGGCACTTTTTCATTAATTTGTATTCGTTTCTTTTATTATTGAATTCTATTCGCATGAGAGTCGTTTATGGATGCATGTTGTGGCTTGAATGAAATGGAAGAGTGTCGTCTCTTGTGGTATATAGGATGGAAACCCAGACGTAAATTCCGTAGCCGAATCCGAATGGACGGTAGTGCGGTCTGTACTTGAGATACAACTTCACGTACCACTTGAGTAAACGGCACCTTCTCTTGTTTTGTGTTGCTTTGGTTTATTTATTTCTCGTCACTTGAATTCTGTATGTTGCTTAGTCCTGCATGATTTAATCGAGCGCATGGGCTTAGTAAGTGAAATGAAAGATCCCCTATGGGGAGGGGTTAAAGCCCTTTACCACGATGCTTTGCCGCGCGCGTGCGCCGGTTGAAGTGTGTCCGGTTGAATGCAAGATACGTTCAATCGGGCATACTTAGTTTGATATGATTGTCTTTATGTTTGTATGCATGGTTCAATCAAGCGCATGGGCTTAGTAAGTGGAATGAAAGATCCCCTATGGGGAGGGGTTAAAGCCCTTTACCACGATGCTTTGCCGCGCCGGTTGATGTGTGTCCGGTTGAAAGCAAGATACGTTCAATCGGGCATACTTAGTTTGATATGATTGTCTTTATGTTTGTATGCATGATGCGATCGAGCGCATGGGCTTAGTAAGTGCGATGAGAGGTCCTCTAATTGAAGAGGTTAAAATCCTTTACCACGATGCTTCGCCGCGCCTCACATTGTATTATTTGTCATTTATGTATTACGTCCTATTTCATGCATCAGTTCTGTTCCCGTTCGAACGCGTTTACGAACGCAACTCGAACGCGCATGTATTTTACCTTGTCATGCATCAGGTCTTATTTCTGTTCGAACGCGTTCACGAACGCCATACGAACGTGAGCATTCTGTTTCATTTCCGTTCGAACGCGTTCACAAACGCCACACGAACGTGAGTATTCTGTTTCATTTCCATACGAACGCGTTCACAAATGCCACACGAACGTGAGTATTCTGTTTCATTTCCGTCCGAATGCGTTCACAAACGCTATACGAACGTGAGCATTCTGTTTCATTTCCGTTCGAACGCGTTTACAAACGCTACTCGAACGAGAACCTTCTGTTTACCATTCAAACGTGTCTACGAACGCTGCACGAACGCACACGGTAAACAGATCCTCTTGCATCACATTACGACATGTCCATCTTAGCATATGGTTACCCCTTTTTACGCTATGCATTTGTATTACCTCTCTAGTTGTCTGTTTCCGTTATGCGTCTACAATATTATTTGTCGTCATTTTGATTTCCTTTACATTACACGCAAATGTTACCATGACTGTTTGTGTTTATATTTACATGAATGATTGAATTCTTATGACGTTATGTGCTTGTTGTTGCAAAGGCCTACTTTTGAGCATGTGAATTTGGCAATAAGATTTGGTTTCATGTATGTTAGATGTAAACTATACTTTTAAGCATGTGAATCTAGGATTGTGTTGCACTTGGAAATATATGTCATAGGCTTGGTTGGATTATTGCATAAATCTTTACATTACAAGTTGCATAAGTAAGGGACCATTCCGAACCCAATGGTTTGAGGTCTTCCCTTGCGAGGGGTGAGTGCGGCCTTAAATCTTTGTCCCGGTTCACACCGAGTGGCGACTCCCTTATTCTCTGGTTTAGTCCTCCGTTGGCTATTCCGTACTCCCAACTAGGCCCCCGAGCCTGGAACAGCATGCGTCGCCCAGATTCCTGTGTTCCCACAACCGTACTTACCCAATTCTCCAGAAATATTCAACGAATAATATATAATCTTTATCAAGCGTAGTATACTAAGTATTGCGTATTACGATCCAATATCGGATGTCACATGCTAGGCCTAGAGCTGAAATTGTGTCTGCTCCGTACGAAGCATATATCAGATCACTAGCAACTAGTCTCGGTAATCGGATAATCATGACCTAGTCATACTATCCCGATAGCTGCAGCATTTAAGAGTACCAGTTCTGTATCCCTGCGTGATCATCATCTCCATATGACTGAAGTGATACTTCCATCTTGACATCACACCCAATACACTACGATTCTCAGTAAACCCAGAAAAGGCGTACACAGAACCTATTAAAGCCCCGGATGACCAAAACTAGAGCGTACTGATTATTGCAAGTATTAGCGATGCAAGTCTCAGGTTAAGACCACATATACCTACCCTGATTCGGATTCCCATAGACACATAGTCATACTACCAATGGGATTCCGATGGGATTATCCAAAGCGAAGCTCTTCCCGATCCAACGGCTAACAGAACCTCCTATCACACTTGCATAAGTATCCAATACTTAAATATATGAAAACTATGCCGTTAAGCTTCCATAACGCGCACAAGTGCAATACTAGTCTATTCCGCATTATCGATGTCCAGTCTCGATAATACTACGACTAGTGATATTTAATGATTAAACCGTTCGTGGATTGATACTGTCTCATATCTTATTAATCTGAAACTAATCATAAGGACTTTTATCATTTATAAATATCCAAGTAATCTAATTACAAAATGATAAAATAGTAATTTCCTTTGTCACATAGTTAATTTGTACAAAAACCACAATGTCTTTTACAAATAGTGATGCTATGGGTCATAATTGTCCAACAATCTCCACTTGGCTCATAGCCAATCACTCAAGTATCTAACACCTGAACTATGTACATGTCGCTCAAAATTTTGCTGAGAGATAGCTTTCGTCAGCGGATCTGCAATGTTGTCATATGAAGCGATCTTTTCGATATTCACATCGCCACGATGAATGATCTCACGAATCAGATGGAAACGTCGAAGTACATGCTTGGATCGTTAATGAGACCGCAGTTCCTTAGCCAGCGCTATAGCCCCGTTATTGTCACAATACAAAAGAACGGGCTCAGCTGCTAATGGAACTACTCCTAATCCAATTAGGAATTTACGGATCCAAACTGCTTCTTTTGCTGCTTCAGCTGCAGCGATATATTCTGCTTCTATTATTAAATCAGCAACATTATCTTGCTTGGATGATTTCCATGTCACTACTCCGTTGTTCAAACAAAATATGTACCCTGATTGCGACTTAGAGTCGTCTTTATCGGTTTCGAAACTTGCGTCGGTGAACCCAGTCATCTCAAGTTCTCCATCTCCATAGACTAAGAAAGCATCCTTAGTTCGTCTAAGATACTTAAGGATGTTCTTAACCGCAATCCAGTGACCATCACCTGGATTGGCCTGATAGCGACTGTACATGCTCAAAGCATATGAGACATCAGGTCGTGTACATATCATGGCATACATGATCGATCCGACTACAAAAGTGAATGAGATCCAACTCATGTTATCTCTCTCATCTTGAGTTTTAGGACATATGTCATTAGATAGAGAGATGCCATGTGACACTGTACTTTGTCAATGTACGAGCTTTGGGAGAGTCCAAGTAGCTTTCTAGATCTATCCCGGTAGATCCTTATTCCTAGAATAAAGGCTGCTTTTCCCAGATCTTTCATGGAGAATTTTAATGAAATCCAAGCTTTGACTGATTGTAGCATGGGAATGTCATTGCCAATAAGTAATACATCATCAACATAAAGGACAAGGAATGTTAGTGTGTTCATACTAACCTTCTTATATACACAAGAATCATCTTCGTTTTGTATGAAATCATATTCTTTTATGATCTCATCAAAATGTTGGTTCCAAGAACGTGATGCTTGCTTCAATCCATAAATGGATCGATTTAACTTGCAAACCTTGTTTGCATGTTTTGGCACGACAAAACCATCAGGCTGTTGCATATAAACATCCTCCAAAAGGTTTCCGTTAAGGAAAACGGTTTTGACGTCCATCTGTCATATTTCATAATCGAAATATGCAGCAATAGCAAGCATTCTCCTAATGGATTTAATCATGGCAACAGGTGAAAAAGTTTCATCGTAATCGACACCATGTCGTTGACGATACCCTTTCGCTACAAACCTAGCTTTGTACGTTTGTATGTTGCCATCCATGTCGATTTTCTTCTTGAAGACCCATTTACAACCAATCAGCTAAACGCCTTCTGGTGCATCAACCAGTGTCCAAACTTGGTTGGTATACATGGAATTCATTTCGGACTTCATGGCTTCTTGCCATAAAGCGGAGTCGATACCTTGTATCGCTACCTCATACGTAGTCGGTTCGTCTTCCTCAATGAGATTAATATCCACATGAGGTGAGATCAGAAACCCATACCTCTCAGGTTGTTTTCTCACTCTCTCCGACCTACGCGGTTCTTGTGTATTAGAAGATTGTGGTACAGTCTCATCCCTGATGAACTGTTCGTGTTCTGTAAGAGAGTTGGTGCCTGGAATAGTATCACTCTAATTTTCATCGAGTTATACTTTCCTCCCACTAATTACTGCATTTAGGAATTCATTTTCGAGGAAAACTGTATTGAGAGTACCTTGTTCTCTTGTGGGTTGTAGAAGTAATATCCTTTGGTTTCCCTATGATAACCTACAAATAAGTACTTATCCGATTTAGGTTCTGATTTGGTACCATCCAAACGTTTCACGTATGCCCAGCATCCCCAAATCTTCAGGAATGAGAAACCCGATTTCTTTCATGTCCATATTTCATATGGAGTCTGTCTAACAGACTTCGACGGAACCTTATTCAAAATAAATATTGCACTGTTTGTTGGACAATTATGACCCATAGCGTCACTATTTGTACAGATCATGGTGTTGTTGTACAAATTAACTATGTGACAATGGAGATTGCACTCTTATCATTTGTGATTAGATTACCAAGATATATAAATGATAGGAGGTCCTTATGATTTGTTCCTGGATTGAGAATGATATGAGACAGTATCAGTCCACGAAGGATAAATCATTAAATATCCATAGTCAAAGTATTATCGAGATTGGACATCGATAAATACGTAAAAGACTAGTATTACACTTGTGCGCGTTGTGAGGGCACAACAACATAGTTCTCATATATTTGGGTATAGGATACTCATGCAAGTGTAATAGGAGGTTGTGTTTTACCGATGGTATGGGAAACAGCTTCGCTCTGGATAGACCCCCTCGGGATTCCATTGGTAGTATGACTATGTGTTTATGGAAGTCCGAAATCAGGGTAGGTGTATTTGGTCTTAACCTGAGACTTGCACCGCTAATACTTGCGACAATCAATATACTTTGGTTTTGGTCGTCCAGGGCTTTAACCGGTTTCTGTCTACGCCTCTTCTGGGTATATCGAGAATCGTAGTGTGTTGGGTGTGATGTCAAGACGGAAGTGTCACTCCAGTCATATGCAGATGATGATCGCGTAGGGATACAGAACTGGTTCTCTAAAAAGGTTGCAACCGTCGGGATAATATGACTTGGTCATGATTATCCGACAATAAAGAGACTTGTTGCTCGTCATCCGATATATGCTTCGTACGGGGCAGACACTGTACCAGCCCCAGGCCTTGCATGTGATCATCCGATACTGGATCGAAATACGCAATACTACGTATACTACGCCTGATATAGATCCTTTATTCCTGTAAGGATATTTCTGGAGAATTAGGGAGGCATGGCGCTTTGCTAGAAACCAACCTTGTCTTGTAAATCGGTATAAACGTAGTACGAGGTACTTACGTGTTCGGATAGTCCGACGACCCGATTTACTGCCAACATATCCGGGGATCTCATGGGTCGCTTCCCAAAGATTCACCGATGACGTTGACTCGCACTTTAATTAATCTGGGATTAATAGTAGAGATATTTTATCTGGGATAAAATATCAATTAAAGAGAGATAACGATTAATTTGGAATTAATCGATAAATTAATATATTCGATATATTAAACGAAATTGGATTTCGACGCGGAATTGAAATTAGATTTTAATTCGGGCGAACGAGTTAATTTAGAATTAATTCGGTAGCGATGTGAATAGTGATTTCGCTAGGCATAATCATTTAATTGCGTCGCAACGGAAAATTCGTTAATTTGGAATTAGCGAACCCGAGCCCGGGATTGTTTGCGAGCGCATTCGCATTTTGAATTCGAGTGTGGCACGCAAGTCAAATCAAGCGTCAAATCATTAGTCGCATCAAGCGTCAAATCACTTGTCACTTTGAGTGATGTGACTTGACAACTTGATTGAAAGATGTGACTTGATGGTAGTGGTTGGAAAGCTTTTAAAAGCTTGAGTGATATATATTATTATTATATGTTTTTGGTATATATTGAATTGATTTTAGAAATCAATTAACTTTTACACATTTCCAACACTCTCTCCTCTTTTCTCTCTTCATCATTCACGCCCAAGGGGCTGAAAATTTTTCAGTTTTCTGGTTTGCAAAACCGTGAGCAAGGGAAGCTTAAAGTCGCGATTTTGTGGCACAATCGGGAGTGTTAGCACACTACGAAGTCATGCGAAGGTAATATGGAAGTCCACCCATGAGCCGGGAATCATTTGACGAAGCTTGGAGCTTGGATTCTTGAAGATGATGGCCGAAAATGGAGCAGTCTAAAACAGCCACTGTCGAATGCAGTAAAGAGGAAGCAGAAAAGTTTTTTATGCCTCGCGCGTCGCTCAACCGATCGATGTGAGTATTCCGCAACTCCCTCGTTATATTCGTACTTATTTTCAATGCTTGAAATGATCTTGGAATGGTTAGAAATTCCAACAATGGTATCAGAGCAAGGTTAAACATGAAAATATTTTAGGGCTTTAAATTTGGGTAAAAATGTGTTTGAGCATGATTTATGAAATTGGATGAATGAATATGTTTATAACATGTTTAATTGAAGATTGATTGGATCAATTTGTTGAAATTTTATTTGGAACAAATTTGCCCAAAATTTTGGTGTTGGCCGAATGTAATGCCCTATTTTGTCTTGGTGATTTTTTGATTTTTTGATCATTGGATGTGTTGGAAATCATTCGGGATGTTGATTTAATGTCAATTGTGGAATTAATTGGATTGAATTCGAATCGGACATAAAATCCCCAATATTGCCGAGACATAAAGAAGCATGAATGGGTTTGATTTTTGATGAAATGTGTTGGACATGTTTTGTTAATAATTTAACATGATTAATTAGGCTAATTGGTGTTTTGGAAATGTTAATTGGGTAATTAATTGTGTTATACACTTTGGATAATTAAATTGGGAATTTGGAATTTGGTAATTTAATTATTTGGGCCTATTTTGTTAAATTGGGCTTTTAAAGTTGTTATTGGGCTTATTGGGCTTGGTTGTACTAAGTTGGGTTTAGGCAAAATTGGTTGGATCCAATTAGGCCCAAAACCGCATCCATAAAGCCCAAATGCGACTAATGGACCTTTAAAGTTTAATTGGGCCTAAATTGATTTCTGGGCTTATGGGGTAACTCCCGGGTTGGACTTTGGTTATTGGGTTCGACCCGAGTTGACCAAAATTCCACGCCTCAAGAAATTAATTAAAAGCCCATTGGACTTTAATTAAATTGACGTTGGACGTTAATCGGGTTTTGAGACCCGTAACGATTAAATTTGGAATTTAAGTCGTAAAAGGTTTATTAATAAAGTGTAGTATTTAATTTGGAATTAAATAGCGAGTTAGTATTAAATACAAATTGAATTGGATTTAATTTTGTAGTTTAATTTAATTCGAGAATTCGTACTTTGAGTACTTATTCGCAAAACGAGTTTGACTCGCGCAAAATCAAATCGTTGTTTGAACATTGGATGATCACTAATTATCAGATTAATTAATTTGATTAGATTGATTGATAGCATGCTTGTGTGAATACATGGTTGCGATGCATGAATAATGTATATCAGATGGATATTAGATGGGTGGGGCAATTTTATAAATTGTTGTAATAAATTTGATTTATTAATTGGACCTGCGTGTCCAGCCTTATTACCTCCTTATTCTTTGCATTCTCTTCTCACCTATTCCCCTCAATGTAAATGAAGTTTCTTTAGAAGTGTAGTGTAACGGGTAGAAGTAATACTTGTGCTAGCGGGAGAGAGAAAGAGAGAGATTTGATCTAGGATCATTGTGTAAAGTATCCATCCGCATATCATTATTATTTATTTATACGCGCTTTATTATGTGTTTAGAATGCATGTTTAAGGGTGTATGATGATGAGACCTTAACTAAGATAATAAATTGGTTGCCAATTTGCACTCGAAAAACCCTCGCAAAATATTAAGCGTCTTTCCTTCCATTGAGTGATTCCCACTCAAGATCCGAGACTGGCATTGGCTTGTTGGCCAAAGTCAAGGCCTTTGTCCGTCGAGGATGTGTTTGAATCACGAGAGCTTTGTTCCATAGCAGTGTCTTGTCCAAGTTGTGGTTTGTTGGCTAAAGTCAAGACCACTTCTTGTCCATCGACATTGATTACGAAACTTTCCATGGTCAATGGGTCACGCTTAACTGGGATCACTAAGTTTGTTGTGCCAAAGCCAAGGCTTAGTTGATTCAGAGGAAAAAGGTTAGGCAATAAATTGGATGTATTGGCATATATAAGATATATGTTTCGGACTTGGATGTCCCCCTACCAGATCTAGGAATTGGATTGGATCCATCGATCTTAGAGATCTACCTAATTAATTATCATACAATTTGTTGGCCAAAGTCAAGATTGTGTGATATTTAACGGGATCCTAGCCCGCTAGAAAACACGGTTTCCCGAGTACTCGACAGAGGGTTAGAGGCTCGCCGAAAAATAGTGGGAGGCAAGAATTGAATTTGCAATATTCGTTTAATTACTTGCCATACGCGCTCAAACAAATATCATTCACCATATAAATTAAATGTTAGTTGGACTAATATTTAAATCGTTGTTTTAATTAACAGTTGGACTGTATTCAAACTATTCATTTATAGTTGATTTTATAATTGGATTATAGTAATCAATATAATTGATTTTAATCTATTAATTATAGTTGATTAAATAGTTGGACTATTGTAATCATTATAATAAATAGTACCTAAATCGTTGATTAAATAGTTGGACTATTAGAATCAAGATAGAAATTGAAAGATTGACATTTAAAACATAATCCTAGGGAAAATGTATTTAAATGGTTTAATTTTCAAATTGGGAATATTTTCAGGATGGTCCTGGAAAAAATAATAAGTTACTTTATTTGATAAAATAACATATTATGCCTAAGCCTGGAGTTAAGCAAATAGTAAAGCATAATCTTTGGAAGATTTATGTGATGATAACTTTAATGTTTAATCCATTTAGCTTGTCGCAGTAGACTCCTTAATTTCGGAATCAGAACTAAGGATTAGATCCTTAAAGTATGATACTGAAATTGAAGGATCTTCAAAGATCTATTCTTAGATCTTAGCAGTACTAAATTACAATTAAAAACTCTTGGAGAGTTAATGGCTATTCTCAAGGAGATAAAGTCAAACTTTGCAATTAGGCAAGTAACGTAAGACGCACCTTACTTCGATATTCTAGAAGGCCAAGACTTGGCCAAAGGCTACTGGAATGTTGAAAAGGGCAAAGGAAAAATCATTATAATCTTTTAGAAAGATAAATGACATATCCCAAAATATCTGCCTAAAATGTGGCAAACGGGATCGCGGAAGCGTGACTGCCGTTTGGACAAAGCAGACATAAAGGAATTGAAGACGAGCAAGGCTCTGACTTCAAATATGTTTGTCATGTTATGTTCACTAATAGTATTAAAATTGGATTTTAAATACTTAGTGTGGTACATAAAATATATGTATTGATGTTCAGAATCTGTTTTGAACAGGATACTGACTTCAATAGAGATTTATCTGCGAATCGGAAACGGGACGAAAGTCGCTGTTTCAACAGTAGATACATAAGTTTAGGAACTACCATCGGGTGTGTACTTAAATTTGGAAACTGTTATAATGTAACTAGTTTGACTAGATACATTATCTCTATATCAGTGTTTGACCCGCTGCGGGTGTACCTTTATATTCTAGAACACTAAAGTGTTTTATTATATAAAGATGATATTGAGATAAACACATTTGATTTGAAATAACAGCATTTATATTTTGAATATAAAGAAATCTCAAACGTATATAATGACAAACAAATAGCTCAAACTGATTTGATCAGAAGAAACTAATTGTGGCATTGTTTTCTGGGACACAATCAAACAAGACTCGTATATCCACACTTTCGAAGAGTGGGTACTCGGACTGATTTGATTCTATTCAAATAAAGTCTACGAATCTAGTTTATTGGGCAAAGTTCCTATAACACCTTTACTTGGTAAAAGTGTAAAGGCCACCAATCTGTTAGCCCTAGTTCATATTGAAGCAAGTGGGTCCATGTCTAGCTAGGCTAGATGTGAATATGAATATTTCGTGACCTTTACGGATGTGACATCCCGTTATGGTTATGTGTTTCTTTAGGAACACAAATCGGAAACTTTTAAGTTTCGACACGAAATAGACAAACAGATCGGCTAAAGTATTAAACCGTCACGGTAAGACCGTAATGGAAATTACTTAAGCAATAAGTCTCTAATATACTTGAAAGAGTATAGTATTCTTTCAATGAGGACTCCTCTCGGAACACGTCAAAGTGACGGTGTGTCCGAACAGAGTAACCGAATTTTGTTGGACATGATAAGGTTAATCACGAGTCGCTCTGAGCTAACATTTCCTTCAACGGATACACATAAACAGTGCAAAACTTATTTAGAATAAGGTTCCATAAAATCTGTTTGACAAATTTCATATTAGATATGAACAGGAAAGAAACCAGGTTTCTCATTCCTGAAGATTTGGGCATACTAGGCATATGTTTGGATGATACCAAACTAAAACCCAAATTGGATAAGTGCCAATTGTAGGTTATCCTAGGGATACCAAAGTATTGTACTTATACAACTCACAAGAGAACAATTAGATTGTTGCTCACCATGCGGTTTTCCTAAGAGGAATACCGATATGCAGTGGTAAGTGGGAGGATAGTATAACTCGATGAAAATCGGAGTGATACTGTTCCTGGCACCGAATCTTAATGGAACATAAATAGTTCATAAATGATGAAACTATATCATTAATCTTCAAATACACAAGAACCGCGTATGTCGGAGAGAGTCAGAAAAAAACCTGGGGTATGGGTTTCTGATCTCACCTCATAAAGATGTCAATCTTATTGAGGAACACCAACTGACTACGTATGAGGAAATGATACAAGGTATCGACTCCCTAATTATGGAAAAGTGCCATGAATCCGAAATGGATTCCATGTATATCAACAAGTTTGGATACTAGTTGATGTACCGCAAGGCATTGTGCCTATTGGTACTATAAGTCTTCAAGGAAGACGTACATGGATGACAACATACCAACGTATAAAGCTAGGCTTTTAGCGGAAAGGTATCGTTTTCAACATAGCGTTGATTACGATTCAACCTTTTACCTGTTGCCACAGTAAATCCATTTGGATAATGCTTGCTAATACTGCATGTTTCATTTATGAAATATGACAGCTGAACGGGAAAATCGCTTTCCTGAAAAGGAAACCAGTAGGAGGATGTTTACAACATCCTGTCGGTTTTGTCGTACCATAACAAGCAAACAAGGTTTGCAGGTTATTCGATTGGATTGTAGCAAGCATATGTTCTTGGAATTATCATTTTGATGTAATCATAACTGTTTATGATTTAATTCAAAACGAAAATGATTCTTGTGTATATAAGAGGGTTAGTGGGAGCGCAGTGACAATGGCTGTCCTATAAAATAATGATAATGCGTCATTTCTTGGAAATGATATTCCCATAATAACTATCGGCGAAAGCTTGGCATTCATAAATACTCTCCGAGAAATCGTACATTGAAAAATGTACGTGACCTGGTGTCTCATACGCTTTGAGCATATGGATTCACAAACAGGCCAATCCAAGTGATAGTCACTGGATTGATGTTAAGAACATCCGTTAGTATCTTAGAGATCTAAAGATGCTGTCTTAATCTGTGGAGAATGAGAACTTGAAGTGACTGGGATCACTACTGCAAGTTTCCTAAACCGATAAAATGACTATAAGTCGCAAACGGTACTATATAGTTTGAATAACGGAATAGTGAGCTGGAAATCTTCCAAGTAAGATACTGTTACCGTATAAACAACAAATGCGGGTTATTGCTGCAGCTGAGGCAGCAATGGAAGCCTTCTGGGTCGATAATAAATCTAATTAGATTAGATATAGTTCTGTTATCAGCTGAGCTAGGCGTCAGCACAGGCTAAAGAATTAATGGTCTCATCAACGAATCAGATACATACTTCGATATTCATATGATTCGTTCGGATCATACATCGAGGCGATGTGATGATCGTATAAATCGCATCAGACGATAATCATGCAAATCTGCTGACGAAAGTATTTCTCAGCAGTTTGAGCCAACCGTACATAGTTCGGGTGTTAGACACTCGAGTGACTGGCTATAGGCCAAGTGGGAGATTGTTGGACAATTATGACCAATAACGTCACTATTTGTACAGATCATGGTGTTGTTGTACAAATTAACTATGTGATAAAGGAGATTGCACTCTTATCATTTGTGATTAGATCACCAAGATATATAAATGATAGGAGGTCCTTATGATTTGTTCCTGGATTGAGAATGATATGAGACAATATCAGTCCACGAAGGATAAATCATTAAATATCCATAGACAGAGTATTATCGAGATTGGACATCGATAAATACGTAAAAGACTAGTATTACACTTGTGAGCGTTGTGAGGGCACAACGACATAGTTCTCATACATTTGGGTATAGGATACTCATGCAAGTGTAATAGGAGGTTGTGTTTTACCGATGTTACGGGAAACAGCTTCGCTCTGGATAGACCCCCTCGAAATTCCATTGTTAGTATGACTATGTGTTTATGGAAGTCCGAAATCAGGGTAGGTGTATTTGGTCTTAACCTGAGACTTGCACCGCTAATACTTGCGATAATCAATATACTTTGGTTTTGGTCGTCCAGGGCTTTAACCGATTTCTGTGTACGCCTCTTCTAGGTATATCGAGAATCGTAGTGTGTTGGGTGTGATGTCAAGACGGAAGTGTCACTCCAGTCATATGGAGATGATGATCGCGTATGGATACAAAACTGGTTCTCTAAAAAGGTTGCAACCATCGGGATAATATGACTTGGTCATGATTATCCGATAATAAAGAGACTAGTTGCTCGTCATTCGATATATGCTTCGTACGGGGCAGACACTGTACCAGCCCCAGGCCTTGCATGTGATCATCCGATAATGGATCGAAATACGCAATACTACGTATACTACGCCTGATATAGATCCTTTATTCCTGTAAGGATATTTCTGGAGAATTGGGGAGGCATGGCGCTTTGCTAGAAGCCAACCTTGTCTTGTAAATCGGTATAAACGTAGTACGAGGTACTTACGTGTTCGGATAGTCCGATGACGTATAACTCGCACTTTAATTAATCTGGGATTAATAAAATGAGAGAGAAAATTAATCTGGGATTAATAGCGGAGATATTTTATCTGGGATAAAATATCAATTAAAGAGAGATAACGATTAATTTGGAATTAATCGATAAATTAATATATTCGATATATTAAACGAAATTGGATTTCGACGCGGAATTGAAATTAGATTTTAATTCAGGCGAATGAGTTAATTTAGAATTAATTCGTTAGCGATGTGAATAATGATTTCGCTAGGCATAATCATTTAATTACGTCGCAACGGAAAATTCATTAATTTGGAATTAGCGAACCCGAGCCCAGATTGTTTGCGAGCGCATTCGCATTTTGAATTCGAGTGCGGCACGCAAGTCAAATCAAGCGTCAAATCATTTGTCACATCAAGCGTCAAATCACTTGTCACTTTGAGTGATGTGACTTGACAACTTGATTGAAAGATGTGACTTGATGGTAGTGGTTGGAAAGCTTTTAAAAGCTTGAGTGACATATATTATTATTATTATTATTATTATTATTATTATTATATATTTTTGGTATATATTGAATTGATTTTAGAAATCAATTAACTTTTACACATTTCCAACACTCTCTCCTCTCTTCTCTCTTCATCATTCACGCCCAAGGGGCTGAATTTTTTCTATTTTCTGGTTTGCAAAACCGTGAGCAAGGGAATCTTAAAGTCGCGATTTTGTGGCAAAATCGGGAGTGCTAGCACACTATGAAGTCATGCGAAGGTGATAGGGAAGTCCACCCATGAGCCGAGAATCATTTGACGAAGCTTGGAGCTTGGATTCTTGAAAATGATGGCCGAAAATGGAGCAGTCCAAAACAGCCACTGCCGAATGCAGTAAAGAGGAAGCAGAAAAGTTTTTGTTGCCTCTCGCGTCGCTCAACCGATCGATGTGAGTATTCCGCAACTCCCTCGTTGTATTCGCACTTATTTTCAATGCTTGAAATGATCTTGGAATGCTTAGAAATTCCAACACAGTTCAATGCATATCCCCAGAAGGAAATTGGTAGCTCAGTGCGACTCATCATAGACCTTACCATATCCAACATAGTTTGGTTTCTCCGTTCGGACACCCGTTCAATTGAGGTGTTCCGGGAGGAGTACATTGTGAAAGAATACCATACTCTTTCAAGTAATCGAGAACTCATTGCTTAAGTATTCTCCACTACGGTCCGACCGCAATGTTTTAATACTTTTGCCGGTCCATTTTTCTACTTCGTGTCGAAACTCTTTGAATTTTTCAAAAGTTTCCGACTTGTGTCTCATAAGATACACATAACCATAACGTGATGCATCATCCGTAAAGGTTACGAATTTTTCAAATCCACCTCCAGCCTAGCTAGACATGGGCCCACATACGTCACTATGAATGAGGGCTAACAGTTCGGTGGCACATACACCTTTACTGCTAAAAAGCGTTTTAGGTATTTTGCCTAATAAACAAGATTCGCAGACATCATATGAATTAGTATCAAATCTGTCCAAGTATCCACTCTTCGAACTTGTGGATATACGAGCCTTGTTTATGTGTCCCAGACGACAATGCCACATATAAGTTTCATCTGTGTTACTTAATTTAAGCCTTTTGCTTGTCATTTTATATGTTTGAGATTCATTTATATTCAAAATATAAAGACCATTATTTACATCAGCAGTGCATATATCAAAATGATCTTTATAAACAAAACACTCAGTGTTCCGGAATACAAAAGTATACCCACATTGGGTTAAACAAGATACATAGATAATGTTTCTAGTCAAACTAGGTACATAATAACAGTCTGATAAAGTAAGTACATGCCCCGAGGGCAGTTCCAAAACATAAGTCCCTACAACTAAACCAACGACTCTTGTCCCACTTCTAACTCGTAGGTCAATCTCTCCTGAAGCAATCTCCTACTAATCTGTAGATCCTACACATCAGTGCATATATGAGTACCACATCCAGAATCAAAAATCTAATTTTTAAAACTAGAAGTAGACATGTTTATTTCGATAACAAACATACCTGAATCCGGTGCCTTGCCCGCCTTCACTTCATTCATGTGCGCCTTGTACTCACGGCAGTCACGCTTTCAGTAACCCCGTTTGCTACACTGTAGGTAGACATCTTGGGATTTGTCCTTGGTCTTCCCAGAAGACTGTGATGATTTGGCCTTGCCCTTTTTTTTCTTCTTCTCCACACCTCTAGAAGCCTTCGGCCAAGCCTTGGCTTTCTGAGATGTCGAAGTGAAGTGCGCCTCACACTTCTTGCCCTTCAGAAGCTATTTTTCTGCCTCTTTCCGCATCGCCATAAACTCTCCAAGAGTATTTTCTTGGTTCATCATATTTTAGTTCATGATGAACCCGCTCCAGCTATTAGGGAGAGACTGTAAGATCAAATCTATGGAAGTCTCAGCCTCAAGGTAATGCCCAGCTGACCTAGCTGTTCAATGTCAGCAATCATCTACGACACATGATGCTCGACATATGTACCCTCTGACATACGAGAGCGAAATAACTTCTTCTGTAATTCATACTTCTGAGATCTAAGGTTAGATCTGTGAATGTCCTTTAATTTCAACATCATTTCATAGGGATCCAATCCCTTGTTTTGACGACGAAATTGAGGGGTCATTGCGGCAAGCATGACAGATTGAGCAGTTGAGTTGTTATCACTGTGAGTCTTCCAAAGCTCAAGCTCAACTAGCTGCTCAACTCCGGGCTTAGGCCCAAGAGGTATCTCTATGACATAGAGTAACCTCTCGGCCCCCAGGACTATCCTGAGGTTCATATCCCAGTCTGGAAAATTCACACTGTTAAAGACATTATCGCCCATGATGATGTCCCTAACGTTAATCTTTCCAGTCATCTTGATCGCAATAGTCCAACTATTCAATCAACGATATCAGGTACAATCAAATGTAATGATTACTATAGTCCAATTATATAACCAACTACAAATGAAGTTATGGTACAGTCCAACGGTTCAAAGAAAACAATAAAAGATTAGTCCAACTAATATAAATATATAATGATGAAAATAATTTGAAAGCGCGTATTTGGCAAGTATTAAACGAAATTGCAAATTTAATACTGGCCTCCCACTATTTTTCGGCGAGCCTCTAACCCTCTGTTGAGTACTCGGGAAATCCAGTTTCCTAGTAGGCTAGGATCCCGTTAAATAACACACAACCTTGACTTTGGCCAACAAGCTGTATGAAACTTCACTAGTTAGATCTCTAAGATCAATTGGATCCCATCCAATTCCTAGATCCAGTAGGTGGACCTCCAAGTCCAATATATATCCAATATATATATATCCTAACTTTTCCTCTGAATCAACTAAGCCTTGGGTTGGCTCAACAAGCTAATGATTCCAGTTAAACGCGACCCATTGACAGTGGGAAAGCTTCGTAATCCATGTCGATGAACAAGAAGTGACCTTGACTTTGGCCAACAAGTCACAACTACCCAAGACATGCGATACGTAACAAAGCCTTCGTGGTTCAAACACATCCGCGATGGACAATAATCTTGGACTTTGGCCAATAAATCAAAGCCAATCTTGGATCTGGAGAAAGAACCACTCAATGGAGGAAATACGCTTAATATTAAAGTGAGGGTTTTTCGCGTAATTGGCATCCAATTTATTATCTTTGATTAGGTCTCATCATACACCCTTAGCATGCATTCTAAAGCATAATAAGGCGCGAATAAATTAATAATGATATGCTGATTGATATATAATAAATTTATTCCTAGAACAAATCTATCATTTTCCTCTCTCCCGCTAGCACTATTCATACTTCTACCCAATTACATAATACATTAAAGAAACCCCATTTACATTGAGGGAATTGGTTAGAAGATAAATACAAAGAGTAAAAAGATAATAGGCCGGACACACATGTCCAATTTAATAAATTCTAAATTTATTACAACAATTTCCCAAATTACCCCACCATTCTAATATCCATCCGATATACATTATTCATACATATACATCCAAGTATTCACACAAAGCATGTTATTCAATCAATCTAATCCAATTAAATAATCTTTGAATTAATGATCATCAAATGTTCATACAACGATTTGATTTGCGCGAGTCCAACTCGTTTAAGAATAAATACTCAAAGTATGTATTCTTGAATTATATTGAATTACAATTTTAAATCCAATTCAATTTGTTTCCAATATTAATTCATATTTAATTCCAAATTAAATAATTACACTTATTTTAGTGCCTTTTAGACTTAGATTTTAAATCTAATCTAAATGGGTCTCAAAGGCCCAATTAGTATCCAATGCCATTTTAATTAAAGTCCAATGGGCTTTCAATTAATTCTTAAGGCATGGGCTTTGGCAATTATGGATCCAATCCAATAGCTAAGGCTCAATAAGGAATCACCCTTTTGCCAAAAATCAATTTAGGCCCATTAGGCCCAATTAAATTTTAAAAGGCCCAAAAGTCATATTTGGACTTTATGGAAATGGTTTTAGGCTCAATTGGATCCAACCCAATTGTCCAAAACCAAACTTGGCCTAACCAAGCCTATTAAACCCAAAAACAACAAATTAGCCCAATCCAATTTTAAAGACTAATTAATATTAACATAATATTCCAAATATCACATTAATTTTCTTTAAAGTGTAATTAACACAATTAATTTATTAATCTAATATTTACTAAACATTAATTAATCAAATTAATCATGCTTAATAATCCAATTTATGTCCAACACAATTGAAGCAAAATCAATTCATTAAACATGCTACATACTCACGGCAAAGGCATGGAAATAACACCCAATTTTGATTTCAATCCAATTAAACCAATAATTAATATTCATTTCATGCTTTAAACTCATCCAATAGTCTAAAATTAAAAAATCGCCATGAGATATGTATAGGGTTATATTCGACCATGGCTAGGGAATTAGGGAAATTTTGATCCAACTCATTTTCTCAATTCCAAAGATGCACAAATCCAATTCATCATCATCCAACCACATCCAGACAACCAATTTAGAAATTTATAAGCTCCAAGCAAAAATCCCCAAATAAAGTCTATAAACCCTAAACTCAAATCATGCTTAGATGTGGCTCATGATACTATTGTTAGTGTCTTAGACATACCCAAGGCCTATAATACATGATTTTGTGTGTGAATGATCAAGAAAGTTTGCGGAAAAAACTTACATTGAACGGATGTTGGATTTCAAAAATTTTGTTTGTTGAAAAAGCTCCAAGCTTTGTTGAATCTTTCCAACCCAAGGGTGAGTTTCCCTATCACCTCACAAGACTCTTTAAGTTCTAGCTTGTTTGATTTTGAAGCAAAATCAATGGAGAAAAATGAACCCTAATTCATGGCAAAAGAGAGAGAGAGAAGTGAGATTTTTGTTTTTGATATTTTGTTTTCTAAAAACTTAATACCAAAAGTCAACTTACAAAAGTGTATATGCTTTCCAAAAGTCAAAAGCAAATTGTGTTGAAAAGAAATGCATTAAAAGCTCCCAACCACTTCCATCAACTAGATTGACAATTGATGTAAGTTAGTGGGTCCCACACTTAAATTCAAAATTCAAGTTGGGTTACTCAACACACTTCGGGCTCGGGTTCGTTTAATCCGAGTAAACGAATTTTCCGTTGTGACGTAATTAAGTCCAATTTAATTAAATAATAATGTCTAGCAAAATTATTACGAAAGTCACTTATGAATTAATTCCAAAATAATTCGTTCGCCCGGATTAAAATCCAATTTTAATTCCACATTGAAATCCGATTTCAATTAATATATCCAATATATTATTTAATCAATTAATTCCAAATTAATCGCGCTCTCTCTTCTATTCGTATTTTATCTCAAATAAATTCTTACCGCAATTAATCCTAGATTAATTTCCTCTCTCATAATTAATCCCAGATTAATTTTGTTCGAGTCAAATGTCATCAGTGAATCTTTGGGAAGCAACCCAAGAGATTCCTGGATATGTTGGCAGTAAATCCGGTTGTCAGACTATCCGAACACGTGCGTACCCCGTACCACGTTCTTATCGATTTACAAGACATGATTGGCTTCTAGCAAAACACCGTGCCTACCCAATTCTCCAGAAATATTCAACGAAGAATATATAATCTTTATCAAGCGTAGTATACTAAGTATTGCATATTACGATCCAGTATCAGATGTCACATGCTAGGCCTGGGGTTGGAATTGTGTCTGCCCCGTACGAAGCATATATCGGATCACTAGCAACTAGTCTCTGTAATCGGATAATCATGACCTAGTCATACTATCCCAATGGCTGCATCATTTAAGAGTACCAGTTTTGTATCCCTGCGTGATCATCATCTCCATATGACTGAAGTGATACTTCCATCTTGACATCACACCCAATACACTACGATTCTCAGTAAACCCAGAAGAGACGTACACAGAACCTATTAAAGCCCTGGATGACCAAAACCAAAGCGTACTAATTGTCGCAAGTATTAGCGATGCAAGTCTCAGGTTAAGACCACATATACCTACCCTGATTCGGATTCTCATAGACACATAGTCATACTACCAATGAGATTCCGAGGGGTCTATCCAGAGCGAAGCTGTTCCCGATCCAACGGCTAACAGAACCTTCTATCACACTTGCATAAGTATCTAATACTTAAATATATGAGAACTATGCAGTTAAGCTTCCATAACGCGCACAAGTGCAATACTAGTCTATTCCGTATTATCGATGTCCAGTCTCGATAATACTACGACCATAGATATTTAATGATTAAACCGTTCGTAGATTGATACTGTCTCATATTTTATTAATCCGGAACTAATCATAAGGACTTTTATCATTTATATATATCCAAGTAATCTAATTACAAAATGATAAAATACAATTTCCTTTGTCACATAGTTAATTTGTACAAAAACCACAATGTCTTTTACAAATAGTGATGCTATGGGTCATAATTGTCCAACACAATATATTGTACAAAATATTTATAGAATGATGAAAGTAATTTTTGATGAATATGGTTTATTAGGTAAAATTTTAATAGTTAGATTTGATAATGCATCTGTAAATATTGCATAAATCACTGATTTAATAGAAATATGCTCACCAAATTTTGGTGGTCATTTTTTTTTCATGTTTGTTGCACATGTCATGTCCTTAATTTATGTGTTCAAGATGGTTTGGAAAAATTATCACCTTTCATTGATCCTATTAAGAAAGCACTTAATTGTATTTGGTCATATTCTCAAGTTAAAAAAGAATAGGCTAAGTTTTATAAATTTAATGGTATTAAACCGATAAAATTTTCATGAGATGTTCCAACACGCTGGAATTCAACTTATTTTCTTTTATATCAAGCTTTACAATACAAAGATGCATTATGTAGTTTTTTTTCCTCAACATGTTCAACATATCACACTTTTTCCTAGTCAATGGGAAATTTGTGAAATTTTTTTAGAGATTTTAAAAGTTTTTAATGATGCTACAAAATTTTTTAGCGGATTTTATTATCCTACAACACATTTATTTATTCTTGAAAGTTTGAATATTATTGGTACTCTCGATGAGCATGTTGATAGTCGTGATCCTAATGATATTGTTTTGTTTGAAGCTATTAATGTTATGAAACGAAAATGATTGCATTATTTTAGAGACATTCATTTACTTTATCTTATTGCTGCTGTTTTTTTATCCTAAATTTAAATTAGAAGGTTTGAATAGTGTTTTACCCGCTTGCTATGGACATTTAGGAATATTAGATGAAATTGATATTACAAGAATAATAGCTAAAATAAAAATTGATTTAATAGAGTTATTTAATGATTATGTTAGAAGATATAACTTGCAATCAGTAGGACAATCTAGTTGTAGCGAAACGACCGTAATGCAATCAAGACTTAGCGCATGTGATTGTTGGTTATTACAACGAAATAAAAACATAGGGATAACACGACTAATAAACTAGAATTAGATAATTATTTATCTATAAATTTTGAGTTTTCAAATGAAAGTTTAGTTAGTAAAAATTTTCAAATCCTTTAATGGTGGAACCGACATCAAAATGTATATCATGTATTATCAATTATTGCTAAAGAGATATTGACAGCACCTGTTTCCATCGTTGCGGTTGAGCAAGCCTTTAGGATGAGAGTCAATATATTGGAAGTCAGACGATCTTCATTACATCCAAGCACTCTAGAAGTAACATCATGTGTGGATGATTGGACCCGAGCTGATCTGAGGCAACAAGAAGATGCCCTGATGAATTTGAAGACTTGTTCGATAATGCATCTGCAAGTGCAAGCAGAATTGGAGCTGAAGGATCAACATGCATTGATGATGATTGATAATTAAATAATTATAAAATTACAATGGGGAAATATCTTTAAAATATAATGGAACTACGTGAGCTTTGATTCCTCTCACCCCTGAAGGATACGTAGACAACTTAAGTTTTTAAAAATTTAAGTTCAAGCTCTTTAATTTAATATTTTTTTTATTTTTTTAGATAGAAATTTTATTTGTAATTTAATGTAATTATGTAATGTAAGTTTATTATATAAATTCAAATTCTAAATTTTAAATTATATTAATTTATCAATCTCAAAATTTTATTTTCAATAAAGTAAAAAAAAAACGAATGGAACCGGAATCGAATCAGAATTAACCGGCTCTGTTTCGATTCCACACTCGTGGAACCGGGAAATGTCCGGTTCAGAACCGAACCGAACCGCCGGCCGGGTCTACATGAAATCAACTTTGGCTTCAAATAAAAGGAAGCCAAAGATGATAAAGATTATGATGATGAAAAAAGAAAGAATTAAAAAAAAGACATTTTCTATAGAACAAATAAGTACAATTAAGTTGTGATTTTGCATGATTTGATTCATTGCATATATGATCAAATTAATGACTAGTAATATATGCTAAGGTTTTATGTTCTTGGGATTTTGATGAATTTCCCATAAACTTTGAACATACATTTGTTCCATAACATATTGGATATTTTATAACATTGGTATAAAAGCCATGATATATGCATTCTTGCTAAATTTCAAGAAAATTATTGATCATATATTAAAAATGAAGAAATTTTAAGCTTTTCATTTTTTTTCCAGAATGAATTTCGTCCAATTTTAGGTTTTGATATCTTATTGTACAGAATTACTAGTGACATGTTTTAAGATGTTTTGAAAACTATGATATTTGATCTTTAATTCAGTATATAATTTGCTTAATTTAGATTAAAATTAAGTAAGATATGGACATTAGTTATTGGCTAGTTAAATCTGATTTTACCTATAAAATTATTCTCAGATGACAGAAATGACATGCCATTTGCATTCTTTAGTTTCAAACGACATGTCATCGAGCCTAAGCGGCCAAACCAGTGCAGATAGTACGATATGTCGTATGACCAACACTGAACCAGGCGACATATCAGTTGATGTTTGTAAGAAATCATTATTTTGAGTTAATCGACACGTCGATTAATTTCATTTTCACTAAACAACGTGTCGCGCGGTTTCACAAAAAGAAGATGATATATCCTATGTTTTGTGCAACGTGCACACGCGAGCGCGTGAGGCACGTTTGGAGTGCTTGGGAGCACATGAAGGCGTCTGATGAAGCATGTGGCTTAGTACATGCGTCGATTTCTTAGGTAATTCCAATTTGCAATGATTGAATGTCTAATTTTTTTGCATCAATGTTCTCACTATTGTAATCCGCAATAATTAATTTATTTGATCACATAAACTCCGTGTTTAAGTACTTTACTAAATATTTTTATGATATTTATTGTTGTCAATGCGACTTTGTATTTTCATTGAAAATCCAAGGCATGGTAGGAGAGGTGATTTGCAAGGTTTTCCCACTGACTTTGGGAGGATCAACCAACTTATGGTTCATGAACCTAATGTCTGGGAGTATCAGCAGCTTTCACAACTAAGGAAGTCCTTCGTACTTCAATTCAAAGGTGTTTGTGCACCAAGGAAGACGTTCTGGTCGTTAAGGACGATGAAGCAATATGATGACGAGCCGCTGAAGAACTTTATAGATAGATACCATAACTGCAAATTGGAAATAGGGGTGTATGAGTCCACAGAGGCGTTTAAGAGCTTTAAAGGGGCGTTGAGGGTTGGAAGATTGTGGTCCCACCTCAGGATCTAGGAAGTGTCAGACTATGCAACAACCTTGGAATATGCTAGGAGGTTTGTGTTGCTAGAGGAGGAAGATAATATAGCCCGAGGAGGCGCTTCTCGGGAAAAGAAAGAACCAAGGCAAGACATTTTTTGTGATGGTTGCAGTGAATGGAGAGGACTGTACCCGAGACGTCAGAAGTTCAAGCCCATGACTCAGGGTAACCCAACACCCTAAAAGAGGCCTCCAATCAAAGTTGTGCATATTACGGGGGGCACGGCCTATACGACCCTCTAGTTTTGTAACCTTAGTCACTTTCTCATCTTTTCAACGAGATTGAAAAAGGGAGAAATGAGAGAAAATTTGATGGAAAATTTTCATGCAAGTGAATTAATCTCGAGTCCACTCTCATGGATTTTTGATAGTGAGTCGTAACACGGAAGATCGAGCGGTTGACCGTTTAATCAAATATATCTCACGAGAACTTACAGATTTCAGAAATAAAAATCATGTAGCTCACGCATGCAATGATCAACAACTAAAGGCGTGAGCTGTGTGTTGATTAAATGAGCACTTGTGTGCAAAGAGCGTGAGCTGTTCAAAATCAAATCAAAGCACGTAAGGGTTGATTATTAATTCAAAACGCTCTGGATCAAAATCAAAGTGGCAGTATGATGTGGCTAATATTCAAAGTTAAAGTCAAGTTTGTACAAATCTGGAAAAGTTTAGTCACACACACGCCGCATGATGTGGCTAGATTTAGTTGATCAAATATTGCATGTGGGTTGAGTAAGCAGCTCACACATTCAAGAGCTGGTCCATGGCTGGTCGTGCATGGTGGATGATGTTGCATGGGAGACCAAGGGTCACTATTTTTTGTGGCTCGTGTAAGACGAGCATTCGGCAGTGAATAAAAATACGGGGATGTTCAGATCTAAATTTTTGGCAAAGAAGAAAATTTTTTTAAGGTGGTTTTCGGGTGCCTAAACCGCATCCGCTGCGCTAGGAAATCGGTTCCTACATGTTTACTATTGCCGGGGGAGAGTGTTAGTCGGGGACTCAAATTGGGCAAGGGAAAACTATTATCAAATTAACAATTCTGATGCGATGACTACAGGGGGCCTATGCCAATAATATTTACTGAGGATGATGCTCAAGGTGCGAGTTACGTTCATGATGATGCGCCGATAATCAAAGCCAATATTGAACGGTCAAAGGTGGATAGAATATTGGTGGATCTCAGAAGTGCATTAGATATCATATCCAATGAGCCCTAAATGGGTTGTGAGTGGAGTTCACTACACTGATTAAGAATGCAACTCCAATGTACGGGTTTGAAGGATCTACGATTATTCCACATAGTCGGGTGCACTAATAATGACCTTTGGGACGACCCCATTCTCGGATTATTATGATGAACTTTAGTGTAGTAGATTATTTTAGTAGCTACCAGGTGATTTTGGGGTGGCCTTTCATGGTGAAATCAAAGGCATCTATGTCAAGTTATTACTTGAAGTTGAAGTTTCCGGCCAGGGAGGAGGTTGGGGTAGTATGTGGTAGTCAGAAAGTGGTAATGTGATGTTTTGCAACAATGTCCAAAAGACCATGTGTATTGATGATGTTGCAAGGCAAAAAAAAAAGACTCAGTTAAGATGGAATCCTCTGATCCCCGACCCGATGACCTTATTTAGTATGAAGGAGTATGAGATGAGCTAGAGACAGTGAAGCTCATTTTCTTAGAGAAGATAGTTAAGGTATGTGTCAGGTTGGAACAAAGTCTGAAGAATGAGCTTATAGGATTCCTAAGGGAATATATAGATCTTTTCGCGTGGAGCCATAGAGATATGCCTGAGATAGACCCTCATGTCATAAGTCATTATCTGCTGATAGATCGGGCTCATAAGGCTGTAAGTAAAAGAGGAGAGTCTTCAACCATGAGCGGTATGAAGCCATCCACTCTTCAACCAGGAGCGGTATGAAACCATCCACACAGAGATGGAAAAATTGATGCAGGCCGGGTTTGTAAGAGAAGTTAAGTACCAATAATCGGTATCAAATCTGGTCTTGGTCAAGAATGCCAATGGCAAGTGGAGAATGTGTGTGGATTTCTCCAATTTAAACAAAGCTTGCCCGAAGGATAATTTTCCACTTCCTAGGGTGGATTAGTTGATCGATTCAACAGTCTTCCATTGGTTATTAAGCTTTTAGATGTGTTATCAGGATACAACCAAATTAGAATGTTCCCTGAGGAAGAGAAAAAGATAGCCTTCATCATGAATCAAGGGTTGTATTGCTACAGGTAATGGCCTCCGGACTAAGAATGCTGGGGAAACATATGAGAGGTTGGTAAATCGAGTCTTCAAGACCCTCATCGGTAAAGCGGTGCAAGTTTATGTTCAATGACATAATTACAATGACGATATTACCCAAAGATCACTTGAAGGACCTTAGGAAAACTTTTAAACTATTGAAGAAATATGTGAAGAGGCTAAACCCGGATAAGTGTTTGTTCGGAGTATCATAGGGAAATTTCTTAGGTAGTGGTTTCAAAGGCTACTTGGGCGTGAAACACTCTCGTTAACTCCTAAAGCCGCATAATTTGGTTAAAGTCATGAAAAAACAGAGGTTTTGAGTATTTCAAGACGTCCAGAGTGGATTCTACACTAGTGCACATGTATGGGGTCGAATTTGGAGCTATTGCGAATTCGTTGGACCGATTTTGATGGCGAAAGAGGCAAGATAATTCACTTCTTTCTATTCACCATTTTTGTGGAACTTCTGTGGGGTTTCTTGGGCTTGTTTTCTTCGTAGCCAAGGGTTATTATGAGTAAGAAGGATGTCTGAAATAGTGAACGAAGAGAATATGGGTCTTGATGGAATTCCATTACCGGGAAGAAAAGACAGTAAAGTAAGGAGATATATCGTGACAGTGTGAAAAAGATTGGTGCCACTATAGCTAGAGTGGTTGATGGCATGGCTGAATCTAGAGATAGGCTTGACATGGTGGAACATAGGTTAGAGAGTTTTGAAGAGAGGCTTGAAAGTCTAACAGAAGGGCACCAATGCTTCACTTTCTGTTTCCCCCAAGCCTTGGAATAAAAGCAGCATATGGATCATGAGGATATGGAAGCCAAGTTGATGTGGCTTTTCAACACCTTGCAAGTTGAGGCCACTAGGAAAGTTTTTGACCTTGGTGCGCATTTGAGCGAGGTGCGCGCACAGGTTGAAAGTGCGAATGATGACATGACAGTGTGTAAAGTGACAATGGCAACCCACACACATAGCACCCATGCTAGTGGTGCGAAGCCAATGGTCAAAGCTTTGAGGCCGAAAGAGTTTGGCGACAAGCATGATATTAAAGAGCTTGAGAATTATATATAGTCATTGGAGCGCTATTTTAAGGCAGTGGGTATTGAGAGTGAGCATTTTTAGGTGAAAACTGCAATGATATACCTTTCTAACCATGCCATATCTTGGTGGTGTGGGAAGTACGCTGAAGTTTTGAAGGGCGAATGTGACATTAGTTCTTGGGATGAACTAAAGGAAGAACTCAAGAGGCAATTCCTTTTAGAGAATGTGTCATTTAAGGCGTGACAGAAGGTCTGAAGCTTTAGCCAGAGCAAGACAATAGCAGAGTATGTCGATGCATTTTTTATGACAATGTTACAAGTGACCAACATGAGTGATAAAGATTTGTTGTATGACTTCATATAGGGGTTACAGTCGTAGGCAGCAATGGAGTTGTACATGCATACGGTGAAGGACATCTGCACGGCCTTTTCTGTCGTAGAGACGCTTGTGGACTTTCGTCAGAGGATCAGTGGAAGTTCAAGGGTGACAAGCGGCCTCAAGGGAAAAGTGACGTGGTGAAGGGTTCCCACCGCCTGAGTCAGTATAAGGATGATAAGAGGAAACCACAACGTGACGAGAGAAAGAAGTGAGATGACAAAAAGAGCTTTAATAGTCAAAGAGTGGCTAAATCTGTTAGGGCATATCTGAAGCCCCGCATAACGGAAACGGTTCAAACCAGTATACAGAACATGTGTGTATTTTAAAATTAAATGGGATACTATATTCCATTTCAAGTTCATAGGAACATTTTATGATGAATGAGAGTCCGGAAGCATCATAAAGGAAGAAAATAAATTTCAACGTGCATCAGGCTTTGCGTGCGCGCTACACACTTGTTTTTCCAAAGAAACAAATTCCAGAGAGCTAGAACTTGAGGGTTTTACACCCAAATCATTTTCAATTTTCTCTAAACACCCAAAATCTATTTTTAACATCAAAACAATCATCAACACATATTTAACACATCTAAAATAATGAAAGAAAAAAAAATATTTTTCAAAATATCAAATATTTTTCAAAACATAAATATATTCAAAATACATATATTCATAAATTTTGAATTTAAAATACAAATGAAATAAGAATCCCACAAAGATGTAACTCTGGAATAATTCCAGGTCACTTAAAGGTGGTCAAGTGATTCTATAATATTAGCCATATTTTCAAACTTTTATCTAGAGTTCAAAACTCTAACTTTTATTTTACATGTCCAACATACACAAAACTTGATTCAATCACAACTATATTATGTTTCCATGCTTATAAAGCATCTACACAAATCTTTAACCTTATTTCAACTTCAAGATATATTATTATGCATCAATTACATAATACATCATCATATGCTTCATCAATGATATCAAATCATAAATGAAAAACATAGCATAAAAGAGAACATCAAAACTTTACATAGCAAGCCTGGATGAAAGATCAAACATTCTTTTCTTGTTGAAAATTCTAGAGAACTTCAAAAGTTTCTCCTATAATTATGTTTGGTTAACTATATCTTATATGCTTAAGTTTATCTTTTGATTTTTAATTAATAAATAATAATTAATTTTTTGGTGGGCTTAATCTCATTTGTCTAAATATGTATATTAGGTGTAATCTTATCATTATGTCTTACA
The DNA here is from genome assembly GCA_019454045.1 of Zanthoxylum bungeanum. Taxonomy (NCBI): domain Eukaryota; kingdom Viridiplantae; phylum Streptophyta; class Magnoliopsida; order Sapindales; family Rutaceae; genus Zanthoxylum; species Zanthoxylum bungeanum. The sequence goes on along the minus strand of SKCR01038181.1, from coordinate 130,602 downwards.
ACTTGATTAAACAAATTAAGTCAAGTGCATTTACACCTATTAATACATATTTTGTAATTACTAAAATATCCTCTATTTGTAGAGATATTTACGAAATTATAATAAAGCCCTAATGTGATTATTTATTTAACAATAAAATAAATTTGATTAATCTAATTAATCTCAATTGGTCTAGTAAATAATTAATGTAATCCAATAACACTTAATTATTTTAATTGATAATTATTATATCAAATATTATTTATTATCAAACATGATTGGCTACCCATGTGATCAATGAATACATTTCATATTATGAGACTCTCTAAATTCAGACATGTTCATCAGATGACCGTAACTCATATGTATGCAATTTGGACATCTCTAAAATTACGAAGAACACTAACAATCTTTTCTAACTATACAAGTCGAGGTCATGACATATGTTTGACAATCATTCTGTCGTAGACTATATGAGTTGTGCTTAGGAAACATAGATTATACCGTCAAGTTTTCAAGTTGCACATCTCATATTGTTAACATGTCTATGATTTTTTATAACTAATCATAATACTTTTTCATATATATATATGATCAACCCAAGATGATCGGCTTTGGCCAAAGTCTTAAGAATTGCACTCATAAACGTGGATGACTAAACCTCTTATGGTACATATTCATGTAGGGGTTTTAGGGGCTGAATCCGGTAACGCAGCGGAAGCGGCGGAAGATCGAATCTTCCGATTTCAAAACTTTTTCTTGGATTAATTAAATAAACATATTTATTTAATTGCCCAATAATCAAATTATGAAACAAAATTTCAAATGAATCATATTCAAGTGAAATTACCAAATTACCCTTATATGGTATTTTGTCCATTTTAGTCCGAAATTGATCCAATCAATTTTGAATGATTCTAAATCATTTCTAAGATGAACTTAGCATGTTCAAAACATCAAAACACCAAAAGCAACCAAATCCCCAAATTTTTCATCAAGGCCGAATGCACGACATTAGTTCCATTTTGTGCACTTTGTCATTTCATGCATCAAAACACACATCAGATGTAATCCAATGGACATGAAACTTTATATGCATCATATACACATCCAAATACACAACATATATGAAAACCCCCAAATTTGGAATTGGTCATGAACCCTAATTTTTCAATTTCTTCAAATTGGACAAATTAGACCAAATTGGTTAAATCAATTACTTCAATCATGTTCTTCCATCCAATCAAAGTCTCAACACAATGAAACAACTTAAGATCAAATCTAGGTCATCTAAGAGTGGGTCAACAACTAGATTAGCAACATGGTTTCCAAAACCTTAAAAGAACACTTATAACTACACTAGTCACAAGCTTTCTCCATTATACATGCTCTACACTTTTACCAAACATTTATCCATCAAAAACACAAAGAATAAAGAATAGAAAAACTCAAGAACATCACAAGATGTTGCCCACAACAAGAGGAACAAATTGCTCTCTAATGGAAGGTTGGAAATACTTACTATTTTCCAAGCTTTTCTTGATTTTTCTTTCTTTTCTCTCTAGCATTCTTTGCCTTCCTTTAATGGAGTTTTTGTTAAAGTGAATTAGGTTAAAAGCAAATGAAATGAAAACAATATATACAAGCTTGGAAAAAGCCCTTGGCCGAAATTGGCAAGGCAAATTACAAGAATATTAAGTTCATCTTCATTTGTCTTTCATTTGTTCAACTTGGTTAAATATCTAAAACAACTTTAAAGATATTTAATTTAGTCAACAAATGCAACTTAGAAAAATATATCTCTTATATATTAAAGTATATTGGCCGAAATTATAAAGAAATAAAGGAAAAAGATATTTTTATTTTTCAAACAATTTTGAACAAATATCTTAAGAAGTCAAAATCAATTTGACAACCTTTTCCTTTAATGTAAAGTCAAACATTTACACTTATAATCATTTCCTAACTTTATCATTTGGTGATATATTTATATTTTAATTATATTAATCATTTAACAATTAAATAATTAAATAATTAATTAAATACAAATATATCAAATATATGTATTATATTTACTTTAAATATCTCAAATACATATATTGATGATATATGTCAAATACCTTTATTTGACTATTTATTAATGTGTATTTAATAATATCATATATTAAATACAAATACACATTAATTAGGAAATAACGGTTCGGCCCGTTCGCATGTATTTTTCGTTTAACGATTAAACGATTTACAAATAATCATCATTATTCATAAATGTTGCTCTAGTGCTCTATGAGTATGTTTCATTATTGAGACTCTCTAGATTCAGGTATATCCGTCATGAAATCCAATTTCATGTCCATAATCTATCCACCCGTAGATTATGACGATCACGGATAAACTAGCTGAATCATACAGGTCGAGGTCATTGCATACGTATAATCCCTCCGTCACAGGTATCCAGATAATCCCAGAGATATAGATGTAAACGTCAAATCTCTATAGGTATTATCTCGTCGACGTATCTATTAGCAATCTCTAAATAACACTCGGAACTTACTTCCGATGTATACTGTGGCCACAGATTTAACAGACTGCTAATAATATATGGACTACCTATGCTCTGTACACAGAACTGACGGATTCTATCTTGACACACACAGGATATCCTGAGGATCGATCCACACCCACGAACAGGCGGAGGTCTGATCTAAATAGATCGATGACGTGACTGCCATCTAAGTGTGGAGGATGCTGATGTCTCATATCCACAGTGGTGTCTCAAGTCGAAGGACCACTATGCTACTCAACCCGAGAAGATTCTTATTGACGTTGGCGTACCATCCATTAAGAATCTTCGGTGAGCCGTTCAGTGTTTATCCACTATAAACACCTACACGTCTATACGAGTCTCCCTAGACTCATGGTTCATTAGGATAAACCATCGGACCAAGTGTCGATATACGACATGTACTGGTCTCAACGGATTTGACTAACCGACCCGTGTTAGCAATCTTGACCAGGAACTATGTTTGATAATATACATATAGCAGTGACACTTCCCAATGTCAATTACAAACTAACTTTGTAACTGTGTACTGCATTATTATTATCGGGCCTTTGTCTAATATATACATATCACTAAACCACATTTAGTTTCAATCTAATCGTAATCAGATCGAATACGTATATAAGAACAAGAGGTGCAACCACTAAGTAAGTAGTATTATGGAATAAGGGATGTTCGTATTCATGAATCATACATAAATACGGTCCGGATTGGCGCTCTGAGCACCAACCCCAACAATTCAGGCCGATGGATCCTATCATGATATGAACCAATTAATATGTGCATCGGTCCAAACCCAACGAACATATAGCGATTAGAGCATGAAAGGTCTCTGACATATGCCATCTAAGTGTGGAGGATTAAACACAAAACCAATATTATCCTATAGTCAAAGATCACTTATGCTATTCGACTCGAGGAGATTCATATATATGGTGACGTGTACTACCAACTATTAGGAATCATCCATGATTCATTTAGTATTTTCTCCAAAGAATACTCACATGTCTATACGAGCTTCCCTTATTCATGGTCTATTGGGTTAGACCATTGGAACTCAAATTTTTATATAAGACAAGTGCTAGTCTTATAAGTTATAGGAATTTGACTGTATTCCAAAACCAACGACTAGGAATACACACACACACGTACACATACTTTAAGAATATTTTAAATAGTAATACTATCCCGATGTCGGACCACACCAAGTGTACATTATTACTATGTGACTATTCTAAGGTCGATGTCATTCTCACGCGCGCGCGCGCACACACACACACATATATAAATTAAACTAATATGCAGCAAGAGATAATGACACGATAATAATTATCCTTAACAAAATTGAAATGAAAATATAGTTATTTTATCAATAAATAATAAAATATATTATACAAATACATTGTTCAGATTGAAGCTCAAACACCAACTCCAATAACTTCTTATGTGATACCCTCGATTATTGGTCAAAGGATTGTTCGAAGAAGAATGCGTTTAATACTAAGATAGAGTTGGATAAAGAAGAGAGGATTGAAAAAGCCACTATGGGTTATCTTCAGCTCTTGAATGCCCTTACGAACGAAGCAACGATGAGTCCACCCCAAGGTAAGTCTCTAATGCATGTGAATGCCCTCATCAACGACAATGAAAACGTTGGTGGGTATAGAAGCAACACACAACTTTATCAATAGTGCGACTGCAAGTTAGTAGAGGCTAAAGGTAAAGAAAATGGGAGGGTTCCTAAAGATGGTGAATGCTAGTGCTCAACCGATGGATGAAGCTGTGCTCGAAGTGGATATATGCCTCGATGATTGGCTCAGCAAGGTAAATTTTTCCTCAGTTTCTATTATGACTTTGATTTTGTGTTGAGAATGGACTTTATTTGGCAGTATAATATGGTGCCGCTGTCTCGCTTCATTTCAGTGTGTATAATGAAGGGGAGCAACCTTGTATGGTTCAGGTAGTGACTAAACCAACTCCTAGTCGCAATTTACTTTTCGCCATGCAAGTCTTCAAGAGATCTAGGCATAGAAAAGAGACATTTCTTACAAATATTTAGGAGATTGATGACATGAGGGATGAATTAATGGGTGAAGAATGAACCACAATGATATCATACCATCAGAACAACCAAAGAGACTACTGTCTCGTCAATGGGTAATCATAAGATCGAGCTTGATGAATGTGCCAAGCCTCTATTGAGAGCATTATACAAAATGGTTCTGCCAGAGTTAGCACAACTACGAAAACAATTGGCAGACTTGTTGAGAGAGTGCTTTATTCAACCATTGAAGGCCCCATATAATGCACCCATCCTGTTTCAGAGTAAAAATGATAGATCACTGCGGTTATGCATCGACTACAAGGTGCTCAGTAAGGTAACTATAAAAAAAAAAAAATCCAATTCCTCTTATTGCTGATTTGTTTGATTGTATTGTCCAAGTAAAGTATTTCTTCAAATTGGATTTGCGATTGAGATACTACCATGTGAGAATTGCATAAAGGGATGAAGTTAAGACATCATGTGTGACACGATATGGCTCTTATGAGTTCATGGTTATTCCATTTTGTCTCATCAATGCTCCTGCAACCTTTTGCACAATGATGAATGAGATATTCCAATCGTTCTTAGATAAATTTGTGATAGTCTGTCTTGACATTGTGGTGTATTGCAACACACTCGAAGAGCATGTGGAGCACTTGCGAGGCTGTGTTTGGGGTTTTGAGTAAACATGAGTTGTATGTCAAAGTAAGAGAAGTGTTAGTTTTGGAAGACGAAAGTAGATTTTCTCGGGCATAAAATCAAGGATGGGTGTATTCTCATGGATGCAGTGAAGGTGAAAGCAATAACAGAATGTAGGGAACCCACAAAAGTGACCGAGCTGCGTCTTTTCTTGGGTTAGTTAACTACTATCGAATGTCATCAAAAGCTTTTCAGCCACGATACCACTCCTCACTGATTTACTGAAGAAGACTACTGTGTAGGACTGGTCTGAACAACCAAAGCTTGCTTTCGAGAGGTTGAAAATGGCTATAATGGAATAATCGGTATTGGCACTTCCCAATTATGCACTTTCGTTTGAGGTATATACAAATGCATTGAATTTTACAATTGAGGGCATAATGACACAATAAGGGTATCCAGTGGCTTATGAGAGCCACAAACTTAATGAAACTGAGTAACACTATACAGTGCAAGAAAAAGAGATAAGAAGGATTGTCCATGACTTGCGCACATAGAGGCACTATTTACTTGGTGCGAGGTTTGTAGTCTGCACGGACAATGTAGCTGCAAGTGATTTCCAGAAGCAAAAGAAGTTAAGCCCGAATCTAGCAAAGTGGTAGGACTTATTAGCATAATTTGATTTTGAGCTGCGATATAAGGAAGAAAATGAAATGTGGTAGTGGTTGCTTTAAGTCAAAGGGCTGAGTTACTAGCGTTACGATAGTTTTATTTAGAGGTGATGAGCATCATATGTGCATGATGCCTTAGCACAACGACTTTCGACGCTTGCCCAAGATGGGCCCACACTGTGATTTTAGGTCAGAGAAGGGATAATCTTCACAAAATAGGGCAGGGTCTATGTTTCGAAATGAGAGAACTTGTGGTGTAACTTGATCAAGGAGAGCCATGAATCTAAAAGAGGTATGTTGGAGTGGATTGCGCAAAAGAATTGGGGTTATCGCAGATAATCTTAGAATCTGATGCTCAAAATGTGGTTAATTTAGTTTTAGGGAAGATCTTGAGTCTAAAAGAGGTATGTTGGATTGTAGCGGATATTAAAAAAGTGGTCCAATCCATATCTTCTTTTAGATTGCAGTTTGTCCCCAGAATTTGTAACGATGCAGCTCATCGAGTTGCGAAATTTACCTGTACTAGTCAAGTTTCAGGTCTTTGGAGGGGTGTTATTCCCCCTTTTATTTCTTGTAATCTTTAATTTTCTTGCAATACATGACTCTTCTTCTTCTTCAAAAAAAAAAAGGAGAGCCATGAATCAAAATGGGTTGCGCACATAAGGTAATTACTAGAAGATGCATATTATGTGCTGGGCACACAAGACTGAGAAAATACGGGATTTACTAGAGGATGAATCATAAACTATAGTTATGGGATGATTTCGAGTAATATGTCCGCACTTACTTGGTGTGCCGACAAAATAAGAGCAAGTTACGGAGTCTCGTAGGACTGTTGGAACCACAGCCCAATCTTAGTAGGCCATGTGAGAGGTTTTCCATGGATTTCATTGTGGCGTTACCGAAGTCAGAAGGATGTTGTACCATCATTGTGGTTGTGGACAAGTTTTCTAAGTATGGTACGTTTATTGCGGCATCTAAGAAGTGTTCAGTAGATGTGAGTGCAAAGCTTTTCCTTAAGAATGTAGTCAAGAATTGAGGATTACCACGAAGCATCTTTAGTGATCGAGACTCAGAGTTCAATGGAAGATTTTCGAGTGAGTTGTTCGGTCTCATTGGTTCGACGCTTCATTTCTCTACAAGTTTTCAGCCTCAGACGGATGGGTAGACTAACCAGGTGAATGTTTTACTAGAGGTGTACTTACGGTATTTTATGAGAATGAACTAATAAGATTGGGTTAATGTTAGGGATATGTCCTATACCCAACTTGTGGATGGGCTGTATGTACATGTATTTGTAATATTTTCATTAATTAATAAAATGACAATCTTTATTATACGTGTCTTACATAACTTATATGAATCATCAACACTGTAATAAAGCCCTTGAAGTAATAAGACGATGGCTTCCACGCCTTATGAGAATCATTACTCTTAAATGTTCCTAGTCATAGTTTTGTGAATAATCTGGGCGTTCACAAAGCGGAGAGACTAGCATGATGATATGATCCGCCCTTAAGTGGGATAGCCGATCTCATAGGCTACTAGCGGAGATCCGTCCGCTTGGTGTATCACATGGATGCATGAGTTGCTCGTGTCTATCGAACTGACCGCCGAAAATTTTCATATGGAGTGTTTATCCCATGTGTCTGTGAGAACTTTCATGTATCGATTATATGACTAGTCCTTAGACTTGAGGTATTTACAATCGTATGTGTGGATCAAATAACTTTGACATTCTCCTTCCCCGGTTCAAAAGATCTAGTCATAAGGGTATGATTGGGTCATTTGTTGAAACACATGAAGTTTGTAAAGATACAACAGAAAATCGCCACTCTCTCGGATAATATTTTCTTATAAGAGTAGTATTTCAGTTCACGGGTTGATATGTGTGATCAGTCCTTGAGATTGTGGCCACAGTAGAAGAATCATGTGAGATTCTTGGGTTAGCACGATTCATGACACTATCAACATCATACCTTTGACCATATGGGTATACTTTCCATACCCTAGGTCAATAGGTGCGGATATAGTGAGGCGAGAGACCGTATTATATGTAAATTGCATACAGAATGGGTAATATATATTTCCTTCTCATTTGGGGGCCTTGGCATGTTGCTAGATGTCAATCTTGGTCATTGAAATCGAACGACCATCTGATCAGAGGATAATTTATGTTCGATTAAATTATCACGACTCATTTCATGTCCAACTTGAGGGGAACCCAAAAGGTCACACACAACAAAGTCGAAATCAATGGTTAACAGTGCACAGTACAAATATAACAACATATATGATTGCTGTAGGAATTGTTCATAAATGGTTCAATGTGTTTAATTATTGAACATATCATTTATGAGGTTCCATAGTGGCTTAGGGATTGGTGAATGAAGATAGGGGCACTTTGGGAATTGGAATTTGGAAAAAAAATTACTTTTCATGTGAATAGTAAATTTTTTTTTGTTATTTGTTTTGAAATCCAATCCGGCCCAAAATCTTATCAGGGTTTTATAATCTCATTAAACCACTAAATTAAGATCCAATGGCTAAGATTAAATTAGCTTTTATCCTACATCAGATTCTTAATTAATTTTGTTGTCTTTGGAGCACTATATAAACCCAAAGAATTCTTCACAAATTTTTATACCAAAACCTTTCATATATTGGGTTTATATAAGTGAGCAACTCTAAAGTTTAAGAGTAAGCCACTGATTTTGAGGATCCTTAAGTCTAATTGACTAGAGGAACCTCGAGTTAAAAGTTTTGAGGTATTTGCCTAGGCTAGCACCAAGGGCAAAATACCCGTGCACTCAAGGCGTAGTCTTGCTGTTGAGTTTTGGCTTTGGTGTGTGCATCTTTGGAGGCCACACACTTGAGTGGCTCTTTGGAACGTGGAAGAGCTTGCTGAGTTCGAGAAAAGCTTGTAGATTGGAGGGAGGACTGGAGGAGTCTTCGGTTCAAGTAAGTCTTTTTCTTTCTTTATTTTAATTAGAGTTCTTATGATAGTTAACATGTTTAGGTTTATGTTCTTTGCATGTTTTATGAGTTTTATGCTTAGAATATATAGTAACATGCCTAGGCTTGTAGAATAATAAAAACAAATGGGTATTGGGCAAAGGGAAAGCGGCATAATAATTTTAATTTTCCGCTGCGCACTCGCGGCTGCTTCCCAACAGTAAAATTGCTGAACATAGCTCAATTTTTATATAACTTGAAATGGAATGAGTTGATGAACCATATTTCTTTTGAGTTGGCAAAGTGGCATCAACTTTATACTCCTAACACACTTATCCCAAGCTACAATGGGAGCAGTCATGCAGCGTACAATGCTACGAAAGCATTGCACGAGCAAGATAATTTGGCTCGTACATATCTTGATAAAGAAGATAAGCGGAAGAAGAAATGGGTTGATGGTAAGTGACGAGCAGTGACGTACGAGGTTAGAGACTTAGTGTTGGTGAAGATCTCGATGACACAACATAAAGTAACTCGTTTGCTGTATAAGAGGTTAATATGCAAGTATGAGGGACCATTTCTGATCATCAAAAGGGTTTGCAATGTGACATACAAGCTCGATCTTCCTTCGAGGCTTAGGCTGCATCATGTTTTCCATGTGAGCTGCTTGAAGCCTTATCATGGTGATAAGGAGAATCCTGGATGCAATGAGCTCAAGCAGTCACGACACATTTGGGGATTAAGATAACGTATGATAAGGCAGTGGAGGAGATACAAGAGGTCGGGATAGTTCATGACCATCGCCATGGCTCTGTTCGAGCTTACTTTTTTTAATGGAATGACTTGCTAGTGAGTGAATACAGTAAGGAACCTGAATTCGCTTTGTGGTAGTTTAAGGATAAGATTTGATAGTTTCAAGAATGACGTAATGAGGGCATTGCATGAATTAGATGGGGGATAGTGTCACATCCCAACTTTTTTTCTCCATGCGTGAGGACTTTTGGTATGGTTACACATATATTTTGGTGGCCCAACCGTTGGGGTAGTGGTGGGACCCCTAGGGTTGGATCAGTATCCCGCGCAACGAAAGTGAGTCTAACCCGTGGATATCAAGCATGAGTGTAATTTTAAATATTTAATGGAATATTATATTTCATTATGAATGTATAGGAAAAAACCAGGGATGAATCAGAGTCCGAAAAAACCAAACGAGAGAAAATCGGAACATGTACGACTGGAGCGCGCCTAGCGTGCATTGCGTTGTAGCGCAACTCATGTTGCTTTGAGCTGATTATATATATATATATATTCATTTATTTAAAAAAACTTTAAACACTTTTTAAAAATAAACACCCAATATAATTTTAATTTCAAAACCAACCTTAACACATGTTATACAACAAATATATATATATATATATATAAAATCGTTGAATCAAGACACAAACCAAAATAGAATTCTATAATGAAATGACTCATGAACAATTCTAGGTCACCCAAAGGTGGTCAAGTGATTCTATAATGGTAGCCATAGCTCCAAACTATTATCTAGAGTTCCAAACTCTAATTTTATGTTTATGTCCAACAAAAATATGTTGACCCAATCACAAACATATTGTATTTATGCTTCTAAAATATCCATACACAATTTATTATCCTAATTTCAACATGAAGCTAAGTTATTATGTATCCATTACATAATACATCACTATATGTTTCACTAATGTTAACTAACTAATGAAAGCATAGCTTTAGAGAAGATCTAACTTACCTAATAAACTTGATACCATGATCCAATCTTCTTCTCCTTGTTGAAATATTGTAGAGAACTTCCAAAGTTAGCAAGCTTGATTCCAAGATCCAATCTTGATTTCTACTTGTTGAAATGTTGTAGAGTACGTCCAAAACTTCTTAAAACACTTCTTTTACATATGCTAATATTTCTAAATCTTCCTTGTTTTAGCTTTCACAAGCTTAATTAAAAACTTGCTCAAGCTTTCCTTTTATTGCAAAACTTATACAATTTTTAGTTAATAAAGTCTTAATCAACTTATAGGTAGGCTTAATCCAATTTGTCCAAATATGTATATTTATGTGTGATTAATCATCTTTGTCTACCACTTTGATTAAATCCAATTAAATCAAGATAAATTTTAACAATGGGTTAGTTCATTGTCTACCACTTTGATTTAATCTATTTAAATCAAGACAAATACATCTATTATTACACATTTATAATTACCAAAATATCATTCAATGGTAGAAATCTTTATGAAATTACAACAAAGCCCTTGTGTGATTTTGGATTAATCCAACTAATGCAATTAGGTCAAAGTAAATAATTATTATTCAATAATACTTAATTATTTTAATTGAAAATTATAATATTAAATATTATCAAATATTATCGGCTACCCAATTGCTCAACGAGTACACTTCATGTTGTGGGACTCTCTAAGTCCAGAGTCGTCGTAATTGGGCCACCTCCAAATTCACAAAGAACGCGAAGGACCTTTATGAAGTATACAAGTTGAGGTCATGACATATGTTTAACAATTCCTCCGTCGTAGGCTATCCGAGTTGTGCTCAGAAAACATAGATTACACATCATTCTTTTGGGGCGCATATCTCATATCGACATGTCCACGTTTTCTTACAACTAATCAGAACACCATTTCTGATATATGTGATCCACCCTAGGTGTTCGGCTTTGACCAAAGTCTTAAGAATCGTGACTTACTCACATGGATACCTAAACCCCTTATGTTACATATACAAGCCGATGGATCTTATCTTGATACACACTTCATTAATGAGTGTATCAGTCTACACCCAACGAACATCTAGCAGTTAGACCATGAAAGGTCTCTGACATATATGACATCAAAGTGTGGAGGATCATACACAAAATCAATGTTTTCCTATAGTCAAAAGATCACATATGCTACTCGACTCGAGGAGATTCCTATTGATGGTGGTGTGTACTTCCAACTATTAGGAATCACCTGTGAGTCATTCAATATTCACTCCAATGAATACCTACATGTCTATACGAGTTTCCCATGCTTATGGTACATTAGGTTAAATCATTGGAACTCCAATTGCAATATACGATATGTGCTAGTCTTTTAGGAATATTTACTTTAAAAAATAATTTATAATAGTAATGTTATCCCAACATCGGACCACCCAATGTTCAATATTACTACATGACTATTCTAAGATCGATGCCATTCTTAGCATATTTATATATCAATCTAATATGCATAATAACATTACCATTAATAAGGTTTAAAATGAAAATGTAGTTATTTTAGTAGTAAATAATAAAATATAATGTACAATATATCCAACTCAAACATGTTTATTGTCAATCCGGATGGTACCAAAGTCCCATCTTCTCCACATGTTTATCGAATAACTTTGAAGGTAAGGTCTTAGTAAGCGGGTCTACTATATTGTCTTGTCCTTGAACCTTCATGACCACAATGTCTTTTCATTCAATAATCTCTCTAATCACACAATATTTCCTTTCCAGATGTTTAGACTTGGAATACACTCTCGGCTCATTAGCTTGCGCAATGGCTCAGCTACTATCATAGTACAGTGGGATCGAATCCGTAATACTTGGCACAATGTCAAGTTCTGTGATAAGATTTCTAATCCAAATAGCTTCGTTAGCGGTTTTCGAAGCCGCTATAAATTCCACCTCAGTGGTGGAATCAACTATTGAGCCTTTCTTTGAATATCACCAACTAACCATACCGCCATTAAGGGTAAATATGTATCCATATGTAGGCTTTCTATCATTCGGATCTCCCTGGAAATCGGAGTCTGAATAACCCTTAACTTGTATCTAATCTTTTCCATAAATTAGAAACTTATCCTTAATACCCTTAAGATATTTTAGGATATATTTCACAACTGTCCAATGATCATTACTCGAATCAGATTGATATCGGTTAGTCACACTGACGTCGAAACTGATGTCAGGCCTTATATGTAGCATAACATACATAATTCTTCTAATACAAGAAACATATGACAAGTTAGACAATTTAAATCTCTATTTCTTAGTATGAGGTGTCATTTTTCTCGAAAGATGTATGCCGTATCGAAAAGGTACAATTATTGCCTTACAGTTGGAAAACCGTACATTTCTAACATTTTATCTATATATGTGGATTGCGACAACCCTATAAGCTTCCTTACTCTAGTTCGGTAGAGCCTTATACTTAGTATATAAGAAGCTTCATTTATGTATTTCATGGAGACGTTCTTGCAAATGTAGGCTTTCACACTTTGCATCAGTCCTATATCATTTCCAATTATAAGGATATCGTCTACATATAAAATAAGGAATACTATCATGCTCCCACTAGCTTTCTTATAAACACACGGTTCTTCCTCGTTCTTGATGAATCCAGATAATCTAATTATCTCATTAAAATGATGTTTCTATCTTCGGGATGCATATTTAAGTCAATAAATAGACTTCTTGAGATTACAAACCAAGTTTGAAGTCTTATTGGATACAAAACCTTCTGGTTGTTCCAAATAGATATCCTTCTCGAGGAATCAATTTAGGAAAACAATTTTCATATTTTTCTTGTCATATCTCATAATCGTGATATGCAGCAATGGTTAAAAGAATACTAATGGATTTTAGCATCATTACAGGTGAAAAAGTTTTCTCATAGTCAATCCCAGGATGTTGAGTGAAACCTTTCGCTACCAACCGGGCCTAAAGTTTCCATCTTTCCATCGGGCCCTTGTTTCCTTTTATAAAACCATTTACAACCAATAGGTTTCAATCATTCAGGAAGTTCAACCAAGTCCCAGACTTGATTGTCATGCATAAAATCCATCTCGGACTTCATGGCTTTCTGTCATTTTCCTAAATCGATATCCAATATCGCCTATTTATACGTAGTCAGATCTGTTTACTCTAAGAGGAGAACATCAAGGCTCACATCAGATGTTAAAAATAATCTCTCAAGAGGCCTTGATATTCTATTTGACTTGCGTAAAACCAGTGTTGTAGATCCTTCACCTAGTTGGAACTCTGGTTCCATCTCACGTTCCTCAATATTGAGATCAAACTCATCGAGTTTAATCTTTCTATAATTTTCACTTTCTCTCAAAAATTCATTTTTAAGGAAAATGGTAAAACAAGCAACAAATACATTCTGTTGCTCAGAATCGTAGAATTGATATCCCAAAGAATTTTCAGGATATCCAACAAACCTATATTTATACCCCATGGGTGCTAGTTTATCCCAATGCGCAACTCTAATGTATGCCTGACAACCCCAAATTTTTAAATATCTAAGACTTTGAAATCTATTGTACCATATCTAATATTGGGTCGAAACAAATTTCGATGGAACTCTGTTAAGTATATAGGCGACAATAAGTAAAGCGTAACCCCAAAGGTAATATAGAAGATCTTTATAGCTCATCATAGATCGCACCATATCCAATAAAGTACGATTTCTACGCTTAGACACACCATTGTGTTGAGGAGTTCCTGATGGGCTATATTGGTAGAGAATCCCATTCTCCTTTAAGTAAATTCTCAATTCGTCACTCATGAATTCACCGCTTTGATCTGATCGAAGGCACTTGACGAATTTATCAATTTATTTTTCTATTTCATTAAAGAATATTTTGAACTTGTCAAATATTTCCGATTTATGTCTCATCAAATAGACGTATCCATATCTTGACTTATCATCCGTGAAAGTCACGTAGTATGTTGAACCATCATGAGCGGCATGATTTAATGGACCACTCACATCACTGTGTATTAGCTCCAATAAATCTTTAGCACGGTGTCCAACACCAAGAAATTGGGCCTTTCTCATTTTTTTCTTGGATACATGACTCACAAATCGGATAAGGGTCTAAGATAAGATCTTCAATCAAACTATCCTTAACCAATTTTGATAGAGGTCTAACATTTATGTGGACCAATGTCATATGCCATAATTCATTATTATTTAATTCAAATCTTTTTCTTGTATTTTCTTCTGCATTAAAGACATCTATATATGTTTCCAAAATATAATGACCGTTAGATAAAGCACATTCGCATATCAAACAGTTATCTTTATCATATAAATATAAAACACCATCTTTAATGTTTATTTTATATCTCTCTTTATCCAATATCGGTAATGATATTGTTTGTTTGATAAGATATGGTACATAATAACATTCATGTAAAATTAATTTACTTTTATTATGGAGATCTAGAACAGCCGTTCCTACGGCTTTGACATTTAATGTCTCGCCATTGCTAACTCTAAGCTGGATCTCCCTTTTATTCAACATTCTTTTAACCCTTATGACCTGCATGGAGTTGCAAATATGAGTGGGGTTGCCGGCGTCTAACACCCATCCACTATTTACATATAAGGCTAATAAGATGTCAATAATATGAAAAATATAAAGCGTACCTGAAGGTTCTGCCTTTCCTTTCAGCTCTGTATAATCTTTCTTCCAGTGTCCAGACTTCTTGCAGTGTAGATATTAATCACGAGCTACATGCGGTCTTGCAGTTTTGTTCTTCTTAGGTTTCTCTTTGATATCTTCTTCTTTCCCATTTTGATTTTCTTTGACTTCGTAGAAGTCTTTGAAGAGCTTACTCCACCATGGAGGTACAAATTGGGATTGTCTTTCCTCAAATTACGTTTCGCCATGCGTAATATGTTATGAAGTTCTTCATAACTGGCTTGCATCAAATGCATATGAAAGTTTAACACAAAGTCAGCATAAGTACCAGGTAAAGAAGACAAATTCAAATTTCGGCCCAGCTGTTCATCGATCACAATACCCTATCGTTCCAAATATCGGCTCTGGTCGATCATGTTCAAAACATGAATGTTGATCGCTCCACTATACCTTGAGCGTAGCATGGAATAATTCCTTAGATCTCCGATATATTTCTATTTCTTGATTTTCTTCGAACAACTCCTTGAGCGTTCTCATAATGCTCCAAGCATCAAGTACTTCTATGTAATGTCTGAGAAAATCTGGAACCATAGATCCTAAAATATAAGATTCACCCTTATGCTATCATCCTTCCATTTTCAAAAGTCTCTCGCTCTTCGGGAGTGGAATCAAGATCAATTTCAATAGGCAATGGATTGATCGTCACATAGCTCAATTTTTTGAACTCCAAAACAAAGTGAATGTTCATTTCCCATTCAAAATAGTTCTCGGCTCCTTTCAGTTTATTAGAATCTAAAAGTTACGCTAATGGATTTGCGACAACCAACTACGAGACAAAAATTAAACACTAGCATAATATTTTTCATTTCAAAATAAAAACACTAATATGATTATGGATTTTAAATCTATTAGTGCCCTCCCCTTACTTAACAAAAAATAGAAATTTGACTATCAAAATTTCATAGCGGGAAGTGGATCCCATGACATTTACTCCAAGATCACAATAATGATGGTCTTGGTCTTCATAAACTCATTAGGTAGACCTCAA
Source organism: Zanthoxylum bungeanum (assembly GCA_019454045.1). Classification (NCBI taxonomy): domain Eukaryota; kingdom Viridiplantae; phylum Streptophyta; class Magnoliopsida; order Sapindales; family Rutaceae; genus Zanthoxylum; species Zanthoxylum bungeanum. Next base: position 114,247 of record SKCR01038181.1, on the reverse strand, counting down.
AGGTCAATCACATCCATGTGACTCCTAAGTTTGGTCTTGAAACGTTTCTTATCCTCACAATAACGACAATATTAGATTAAGATGTGTTCTAGGTGTATACTTATCATTGTGCACTAATGAGCTTCATAAGTGCACCCTCACAATACTGATGATATTGGGTGACTACGTCAACTCATCACGCTATATCTAATGTTTTATTGGAGCGACCTAAATTCTGACCACTTATACCCTCATAATAATGACGGTATTGGACATAAGTAATAAGAACTCATTCATCTCCGTATTGATAAGACAGACCATCCAATAATGCTCTAACATTGTTAATACTATTACTTAAAAGTAATCACCCAATCATGGAAAATCTATGAAAATTTAGTCATTAACATGCTTGGGTTAAAATAAAAATTTTAATTTAAAACATGCAATGCAACTGATCATATCTGGGCTTAGGCCCAAGAGGTCTCTCTATAGTATTTAGCAGCATCTCGGATCCAAGGACTATCCTTAGATTCATGTCCCAATCGGAAAAGTTAGTCCCGTTGAAGACATTATCGCCCATGATGATGTCACATACACTACTCTTTCTAGTAATTTTAATTGCGATAATCTAATTATCCAATTAACAATGTAGGGTACAGTCCAACTGTTACAAGAAAAACAACATTATATTAGTCCAACTAATAAAATAATTTTGACGAAATATTTGAAAGCGTGTAAAGCTAAATATTTGAACGAAATTGCAAATTCAATACTAGCCTCCCACTATTTTTCGGCGAGCCTCTAACCCTCTGTTGAGTACTCGGGAAACCTAGTTTCCTAGTGGGCTAGGATCCCGTTAAATAACGCACAACCTTGACTTAAGCCAACAAGCTGTATGATATTTAACTAGGTAGATCTCGAAGATCAATTGGATCTCATCCAATTCCTAGATCCGGTAGGTGGACCTCCAAGTCCGAAACATATATACAATATATATGCCAATATATCCAATATATCTTCCTAATCTTTTCCTCTGAATCAACTAAGCCTTGGCTTTGGCACAACAAGCTTAATGATTCCAGTTAAGCGGGACCCATTGACATTGGAAAGCTTCGTAATCAATGTCGATGGACAAGAAGTGATCTTGACTTTGGCCAGCAAATCACAACTTGGACAAGACACCGATATGGAACAAAGCCTTCATGATTCAAACACATCCGCAATTGACAAAGGTCTTGACTTTGGCCAATAAACCAATGCCAATTTTGGATCTTGAGTAAGAATCACTCAATGGAAGGAAAACGTTTAATATGTTTTGAGGGATTTTTGTGTAACTTGGCAACCAATTTATTATCTTTGTTAGGTCTCATCATCATACACCCTTAAACATGCATTCTAAACACATAATAAGGCGCGAAAGTAAATTAATAACGATATGCGGATGGATATTTAACAACTTGTTCCTAGAACAAATCAATCTATTTCCTCTCACCGACTAGCACTATTCTACTTCTACCCAATTACATAATACAATAATAGAAACCTCATTACATTGAGGGGAATTAGGTGAGAAGAGAATACAAAGAAATAATGATAGATAAGGCTGGACACGCAGGTCTAATTTATAAATTCCAAATTTACAACAATTTCTGAAAATTGCCCTTTCCCTTCTAATATCCATCCGATATACGCTATTCATTCAACACATCCATATATTCATTCATAGCATGCAATTCAACCAATCTAATCCAATTAATCAGTCTTTGAATTATGTGATCATCCAATATTCAAACAACGATTTGATTTTTACGCGAGTCCAACCCGTTTGAGAATAAGTATTCAAAGTACGAATTCTTGAATTATATCGAACTACTCATTAAATCTAATTTAATTCGTATTCAATACTAATTCATTTATTTATTTCCAAATTAAATAACTACACTTTTTAATGCGCTTTAACGACTTAGATTCCAAATCTAATCTAACCGGGTCTCAAAGCCCAACTAACATCCAATGTTCATTTAATTAAAGTCCGATGGGCTTTCAATTGATTTCATAAGGCATGGGCTTTGGTCAATAGGGGTCAAACCCAATTACCAAGCCCAATTAAGGAATCACCCTCATATGCCAAGAAATCAATTTCGGCCCATAAGGCCCAATTAAACTTTTAAAGCCCATTTGTTATATTTGGACTTAATGGAATGATTTAGGCCCAATTTAAATCCAATCCAATTTGCCTAAACCAACTTGGCCCAACCAAGCCCATTATGCCCAAATACAACACTTTCAAGCCCAATTCAAAATCAAGCCCAATTAACCAAATTTTAAAATTCCAAATTTTATAATTCAATTAATTAAGTGTAATACATCAATTAATTACCCAAATTAATATTTCCAAAATACAATTTAACTAATTAATTATGTATCCTTTTATTCAATTAATGTCCAACATTCTTGAATCAAAAAATCAACTCATTACATGCCATAAGGCTCTCAGCATTCAAGGGTTATTTTGTCCGATTTCATTTTTCAATCCGATTGAATTTTAAATCGACATTTCCCAATCGTTTCAAGTCATCCAATGATCAATGAAACAAAAAATACCAAGACCCTAGGGTAATTACTACATTCGGCCAAGCCAATGTATGGGCTAAAATTTGATCCAATCAATATTTCAAGAAATTGATCATATACAACTTCATAAAATCATCATTTAAGCATACTCAATCAATCAATTTTATCAAATCATGCTCAAATTTATTTTACCCAAATTTTACCCTAATTCATTTCATGCTCAAATTGGCTCATAGATACCATTGTTGGGATTCTAGGTTTAATCCCAAGATCAAATCAAGCATAAAATGTGAATGAATAACAAAGAAGAGTGGCAGAAACACACTTACATTGATCGGTTTATGGATGTGTTGAGAAGCAAAAAATCCTCCAAGATCGCTTTGCAATTTTCGGCCAAGGTGGAAGTAGAAGCTCCAAGCTTTTCTTTGTGATTCCAAGCTCTCAAGTTGGTTTCCCTAACACCTTGATATGATTCCTTTGATGTGTGTGCTAGCACTCAAAAATTGCCACAATTTTTGATCTTGTTCTTACCAATTTTCGGTGAAATGAAGAACAAGGGAGGGAGATGAAAATGCTTCAATTTTCGGTAATGGAGAGAAAATGATGTATCTTGAATTTTGATTTTCAAAATCAATTTAAATCTAATACCAAATGTTTGGTAAAAGGTCACTCAAGTCAAGACTTTGGAGTGTAGAAGAAGTCATCAACAACTCCACCAAAACCCATCACAATAAAGCTACTTTAAAGTGACAAGTGATGTGATGGTTGATGTGACATGTGGGCCCCACTCGATTCCGAATGCGAGTGGGCCCGAAAACACTACCGGGCTCGGGTTCGCTAATTCCAAATTAACGAACTTCCGTCGTGACGTAATTCAATCGAATTTAATTAAATAATTATGCCTAGCAAAATTACTATTCACGTCGCTAACGAATTAATTCTAAATTAAATCGTTTGCCCGAATTAAAATCTAATTTTAATTCCGCGTCGAAATCTAATTTCGTTAATATATCAAATATATTATTTTATCGATTAATTCCAAATTAATCTTTCTCTCTCTTCAAACAGTACTTGATTCAGTCAAGTGGCTTGAGGCCATAAAATCTGAAATAGACTCTATGTATCAGAATCAAGTCTGGGACTTGGTGGATGCACCTGAAAGGATAAAACCCATAGGCTGCAAGTGGATTTACATGCGTAAAACTGATGCAGAAGGCAACATACAAACCTATAAAGCTAGGTTGGTGGCGAAAGGTTATAGACAAATCCAAGGAATTGACTATGACGAAACCTTCTCGCATGTTGCAATGATAAATTCCATTCGAATTTTACTGGCACTAGCTACACACTTTGATTATGAAATTTGGGAGATGGATGTCAAAATAACTTTCCTTAATGGGAACCTCGTAGAGGAATTCTATATGACACAACCTGAGTGGTTTGCATCTAAGGATGATCATAATAAAGTATGCAAGCTTAAACGATCCATTTATAGACTCAAACAAGCCTCCAGAAGTTGGAATATACGATTTGATGAGACAATCAAAGAATTTGACTTCATCAAAAATGTAGACGAGCCTTGTGTTTACAGGAAAAGTAGTGGGAGTGCTGTTATATTTCTTGTATTATATGTCAATGACATATTAATCATCGGGAATGATATTCCCATGATGCAAGCCACCAAGTAATGGTTATCTCAGAATTTCTCCATGAAAGATTTGGGAGAAGCAGCCTAAATCCTCGGCATTAAGATCTACCATAATAGATCTAAGAGGTTTGTAGGACTTTCTCAATCTACGTACATAGATAAAGTTTTGAAAAGATTCAAAATGAAAGATTCCAAAAGAGGTAATTTACCTACTTGTCATGGAATCAAATTCTCTAAGGAGTAATGTCCACATACTCGTTCAGATAGAGAGCGTATGAGTAGGATCCCTTATGCTTCAGCAATAGGATCAATCATGTACGCCATGCTATGTACAAGACCTGATGTCTCTTATACTCTTAGCATAACAAGCAGATATCAGGCAAATCCTGGTGAACAACACTGGACAGCTGTCAAAACAATCTTCAAGTATCTGAGAAGAACTAAGGATATGTTTTTGACATATGGATATTGTTCTGAGATAAAAGTCATTGGTTATTGTGATGCGAGCTTTCAGACCGATATGGATGACAGCAGATCGCAAACAGGATATCTGTTTACTTTGAATGGTGGAGCTGTCAGTTGGAAAAGCTCAAAGCAGTCAACTACAGCGGACTCTACCACTGAAGCCGAGTATATTGCAGCATCTGAGGCAGCTAAAGAAGTAGTCTGGATAAAAAAGTTCATCACGGAGCTGAAAGTGCTTCACGCGATAAAGAATGGCATCACGATGTACTGTGACAACATGGGCGCCATTGCTCAATCAAAGGAACCAAGGTCCCACCAGAAATCCAAGCATGTACTCAGGCGATTTCATCTCATCAGGGAGATTGTTGAGAGAAAAGAAGTTATTATAGAGAAAATACCCACAGAATATAATCTTGCAGATTCTCTGACTAAAGGGCTGACTTAACAAAAGCATGATAGGCACACCCGAGAGTATGGTGTCCAGATTCATACTAGTTGGCTATAATGGAAGTGAGAGATTGTAAGGGATATGCCCTATACCCAACTTATGGATGGGCTATATGTACATGTATTTGTAATATTTTTTCATTAATTAATAAAATGGAAATCTTTATTATACGTGTCTTACATAAATTATATGAATCATTAAACACTGTAATAAAGCCCTTGGAGTAATACGATGATGGCTTGCACGTCTTATGAGAATCATTACTCTCAAACGTTCCTAGTCATAGTTTTATGAATAATCTGGGCGTTCACAAAGTGGAGAGACTAGTATAATGATATGATCCGCCCTTAAGTGGGGTAGCCAATCTCATAGACTACTAGCGGAGATCCGTCCGCTTGGTGTATCACATGGATGCTTGAGTTGCTCGTGTTCATCGAACTGATCGCCGAAAGTTTTCACATGGAGTGTTTATCCCATGTGTCTGTGAGAACTTTCATATATTGATTGTATGACTAGTCCTTAGACTTGAGGTCTTTACAATCTTATGTGTGGATCAAATAATTTTGACATTCTCCTTCCCCAGTTTAAAAGATCCGGTTATAAGGGTATAATTGGGTCATTTGTTGAAACACATTAAGTTTGTAAAGATACAACAGAGAATCGCCACTCTCTCGGATAATATTTTCTTATAAGAGTAGTATTCCAGTTCACGGGTTGATATATGTGTAAGACACAGAACTTGACGACGATGTTATAGGCTCGCGGCCTAGTTGGGAGCACGGAATAGTCCGCGGAGGAACTAAACCGGAGATATAACATGAAGTCGCCACCCAGTGTGAACTGGGACAAAGATTTAAGGCCGCACTCACCCCTCGCAAGGGAAGACCTCAAACCGTTGGGTTCAGAATGGTCTATTACTTATGTCACTTGTGATGATATGATTTGTGCAATAAACTAACTGAATCTATTCAACATTCATGCTCAAGGGTAGTCTACGTCTAGTATGGATTCATCAAAATAACTCCTAATCTAAGTTTGCATGCTCGAAAGTAAGTCTTTAAACGGCAAACACGCAATATCACACAATGAGCACATTGAGCCATTAAACCAAAATAAACAAATAACTATTTAACATAATCATAAACTAAACAAAATACCATGCCTAAAATAACATAATCATGCTTGAAAATAAACAATAAAATACACTACATCATGCTTTAAATAATAACTAAATAATCTACGAACTACATCATGCTCAAACACAAGTTTGGATGAAATGAAATATGTGTCTCTTAAGTGGTACCTGGAGTTGTATCCCGAGTACAAACCACACTATCGTCCATTCAGATTCGGCTACGGAATTTACATCCGGGTTTCCATCCTATATACCACAAAAGGGAACACATATTCCGCTCATCCAACAATCACATCATGCTTTAAACGACTCTCATGCGATAATATTTTTAAAATAAATAAAATAAACGAAAGATAATAAATAAAAGAGTGCCCTCAGGTCTAACCTCTTTTGTCGTCTCGCGAAAGGGCGTTACACGTCTGTTGGAAGGGTGAATGATCCGCAACTCTTCCGATTCACTAACTCAACATCCTTCCTCGCTGTTTCGCTGTTTGGGCTGCCGTTTTCACTCAGTTTCGCTGCTGTTTTAAGGGTATTTTCTGGTCACTGTTTTGGGTTAATTTGGGGACTGTTTTGGGCAGTTTTTAGGTGCAGTTTCAGGGTGTTTTCTGGGCAGTTTTGGGGACTATTTTGGGCATTTTTTCTGGACAGTGCAGTGATTGGAATTTATGCGACCATTTTTTGTGTGTGCACTGGGCTAGGTGGCTTATGTGTTCAGTTTGTGAGTGGGCTGGTGTCTAGGCGTGGGGCTTTGACGTGAGGGGCAGTGGCGTGCTGGACGTGAAGTGAAGGGCAGTGGCGTGTTGGGCGTTTTCTTTGTTTGATATTTTGGTAAGTGGCTGCTAGGGCTTAGGTGTTTATGCGCTGAAGTTGAGTGGGGCCAGGGCTTGTGTGTTGAGTTTTTTGGCTAATGGTCAAGGGGCGTGACTAAGGCTGGTGGCTTGGGCGTAGTGTGAACGTGGGGCAGATGCGTGGCTCGTGGTTGAAGCGGTGGGGACGTGAACGTGAGGCAGATGCGTGGCTTGTGGTTGAAGCGGTGGGGACGTGAATATAAGGGCTGTGCATAAAATGTTTGTGGCGTGAGTTCTTAGGGCTGTGAAGAGGTGTTTTTGGCGTGAATATGAGGGCTTGGATGTGTGTCTCTTGTGTGAATGAGCTAGGGTGTGAAGGTGGGTGAAGGGTTCTTTTTATAGGCAAGGGAGTGGTGAATTTCCTTATTGGAATAGGAAAGAATCTCCTATTGATGGTGACATCTCTCTAATTGGTATCTCATAAGGAAAAGATCTCCTAATTTAGGATTATGATTGGCTTTGATTAGGAAAGGGATCTATGAGATTTCTTTTAATTAGGAAGGGATTTGACTTGATTTTAGCATGTGTTAAATGTGCATATCCCTAATCTAGAGAGTGATGGGCGTGACTTAGGCTCCATGGGCGTGGGCTTTGGTTCTTTGGGTAGGCTTGGGTGTTTAGGTTTGGTTTATGGTTTGGTAAGTGGTTTATGGGGGTTTTGGGCCGATGATAAGCTTTGAAACAGAGATCCAACAAGCAACCAACGCTAAACAACTGGATTAAATCCAAAAAAAATTCCATTTTCCAATTTTACCCTTCCAACGTCCGTTTCCCGCGACTTTCACAACTAAAGAGGTAGTGTCTCTGTACAATACGCATCATCGGGACTTATATGCAAAAATGTAGTGCCAACAGTCGCCCCCACTTTGATTAAACTTGTGCAGTGTGTGGCAATGACAATCCTATCAAAGTACGTGCAATGAATTTTTACTTACCTGGCTCGCCAGCCGCCACTTGACTTGCCATGCTGATGTGAGTTGATTTGATTATGCTAAACCCCATACCTAGGGCGTCGCGGTTGCATCTCCGTACCTAGAGTGCCGCAGTGATATTTTTGTTGTCTGAATGCTAACTCCGTACCTAGAGTGTCGCAGTAGTCCACAATAGTCCACATGCCGTACCTGGCGTGCTAACCCCGTACCTAGGGTGTCGTTGTGGTCTGAATGCCGTACCTGGTGTGCTAACCTTGTATCTAGGGTGTCGTAGTTTTCTGAATGCTAACCCCGTACCTAGGGTGTCGCAGTTGCGTCTCAATACCTAGAGTGCCGCAATTGTCTGAATGCTAACCCCGTACCTAGGGTGTCGCAGTAGTCTGAATGCTAACCACGTATCTAGGGTGTCGTAGTAGTCCACAATAGTCCATATGCCGTACCTGGCGTGCTAACCCTGTACCTAGGGTGTCGCAGTTTTCTGAATGCTAACCCCATACCTAGGGTGTCGCAGTTGCGTCTCCGTACCTAGAGTGCCGCAATTGTTTGAATGCTAACCTCGTACCTAGGGTGTCGCAGTAGTCCACAATAGTCCACATGTCGTACCTGGCGTGCTAACCCCGTACCTAGGGTGTCGCTATGGTCTGAATGCCGTACCTGGCGTGCTAACCCTGTACCTAGGGTGTCGCAGTTTTCTGAATGCTAACCCCGTACCTAGGGTGTCGCAGTTGCGTCTCTGTACCTAGAGTGCCGCAATTGTCTGAATGCTAACCCCGTACCTAGGGTGTCGCAGTTGTCTGGATGCCGTACCTGGCGTGCTAACCCCGTACCTAGGGTGTCGCAGTTGTTTAGATGCCATACCTGGCGTACTAACCCCGTACCTAGGGTGTCACAGTTTTTTGGATGCCTTACCTGGCTGAACTGATATGATGTCTCCATACCTGGGGTGTCGTACCTAGCTGATCTGATATCTCCATACCCGAAGTGCCGTACCTGGCAAAACTGATCTGAACCAATGTGGGCCTCACCCCCAGAATGCCATACCCGGCAGAACTGATACTGAACCATTGTGGGCCTCACCCCCAGAATGCAATACCCGGCAGAACTGATACTGAACTATTGTGGGCTTCGCCCCCAGAATGCCATACCCGACAGAACTGATACTGAACCGTTGTGGGCTTCGCCCCCAGAATGCCATACCCGGCAAGTCTGCTACTGATGCTGAACTAATGTGGGCCTCCCCCCCATAATGCCATACCCTGCAAGTCTGCTACTGATACTGATACTCTCTTTCAACACATTGTAGTGCCTCTCTTCAAGATAATCTTGATAGCTAAACATATTTTTGTCCTCAACGGATGCTTCGCGTCAAAACCAAAGAATCTTCAAAGTACTCGACATACTCACTCTAATCGTCTGAATGGGTGATCTGAACTAGACTCCTAGTGTGTGTGTGTGCTAAGGCTCTTTCGCAGCTTATTCCTTAAGTTAGCCAACTTGATGATTTCGCTTCGGAGAATCGGACCAATGGGTCTAACCAACCTGGATGTCTTGATAACATTCTGTGATTACTTCGGCATACTCAACATGATATGGTCATCTTCTTCTTTTTTCTTCAGTCTCTTTCTTTTCATTTAGAACTTTTTTTTTTCTTTTTTTTTTTTCTATTTTTTTTCTTTTTTCTGACACACCTACCCTTTAAGGTAGCATTTCTCCTCATGGTGGTCCTAATACTCGCCCATGGGTAGCTCCACGCTTATCGGTTATAGGCGGTCTATTTCTTTTCTTTTCATTGCAGAGACTTTTCTTTCTTTATTTCCAACCATATTATATATCGTAGCGTAAGCAAATCAGGGTGGACATCCAGGCAAACAGTCATTCACTGATCCATCATCCCTTCAACTAGTCATCTTATCAACCGCTCAGGCTTTTACTGTTGAGATACATTTATCAAGTGCTTCATGAGTCTAGCTGAGATCAATCCATTCAGAATATCGGACGAGAGCACATCTCGCACTTGTCATTTCTAAGGCTTCTCCCTACAGCAAATAATGTCATCACCGGACATATGTCTAACCATCAAAGATTTCTCTCTCTCTCTCTCTCTTTTCTTTCTTTCTTTCTTTTCTCTCTCTTTTCTTTCTTTCTGTCTTTTCTCTCTCTTTTTTTTTCACTCACTCACTCACTCCAAGGAACTCTTCCTTGCTACTGCTGACAATGTGGGCTTCGCCCCTTGAGATCCACACCCAAAACTCAAACTCATATGGGCCTTAACCATTAGATTACTACCTGAATCTTATTCTGTGATTTCGCTGTTTCTGATTGGCTTGTCTTTGCCGCTTTCTCTTTTTTGTCTTCGACACCTGTTACAAAACACAAACACACAAAAAAGGATGCAAAATATGTTACGTGTATGCATGCATGCATGGGTTCTCTCATCCCGTCGGGTTAGGTCTTCTGCAGGTGACTACTCAGTCTTCTCAGCCAAAATACAGTTTCAACCTGTCGATGTTGATTGGTTCTGTGAACTCATTCCCTTCCAAGTCGGACAGTCTCACTGCTCCATTTCCCATTACCTTCTAAACGATGTAGGGCCCTTCCCAGTTTGGTATGAACTTCCCTCTCGGGTCGGTTGTCGATGGCTTCGACTGCTTAAGCACCAAATCACCTTTTCTGATTTTGGTCGGACGCACCTTCTTATTGAATGCTCGAGCCAACCTCTTATGATAAATCTGCATGTGATGCAGGACTTCATCCTTTCTCATCCATCAATGCTAACTGTTCAAACCTCTGTGAGGCCCATTCTCGTTCAGGCAACTCTGCTTCTGCTAATACCCGCTTGGACTGTATCTCAACTTTCACTGGTAGTACCGCTTCCATTCCATAGACCAAAGAGTAAGGCATGGCTCCTGTCGCTGTTCTCACAGATGTCATGTACCCCCACAGGGCATACGGTAGCTTATCAGCCTAATCTTTATAATTCTCAGTCATCTTCGCCAAAATCATCTTTATTGTCTTGTTGGCTGCCTCGACTGCCCCATTAGCCTGCGGCCTGTATGGTGATTGTTGGACAATTATGACCCATAGCATCACTATTTGTACAGATCATGGTGTTATTGTACAAATTAACTATGTGCCAAAGGAGATTGCACTCTTATCATTTGTGATTAGATCACCTATATGTATAAATGATAGGAGGTCCTTATGATTTATTCCTAGATTGAGAATGATATGAGACAGTATCAGTCCACGAAGGATAAATCATTAAATATCTCTAGTCAGAGCATTGTCGAGATTGGACATCGATAAATGCGTAAAAGACTAGTATTACACTTGTGCGCATTGTGAGGGAACAACAGTATAGTTCTCATATATTTGGGTATATGATACTTATGCAAGTGTAATAGGAGGTTGTGTTTCACCGATGGTACGGGAAACAGCTTCGCTCTGGATAGACCCCCTCGGAATTCCATTGGTAGTATTACTATGTGTCTATGGAAGTCCGAAATCAGGGTAGGTGTATTTGGTCTTAACCTGAGACTTGCACCGCTAATACTTGCGACAATCAATTTACTTTGGTTTTGGTCGTCCAGGGCTTTAACCGGTTTCTGTGTACGCCTCTTCTGGGTATATCGAGAATCGTAGTGTGTTGGGTGTGATGTCAAGATGGAAGTATCACTCCAGTCATATGGAGATGATGGTCACGTAGGATACGAGACTTGTTCTCTTAAATGCTGCAGCTATCGGGATATTATGACAAGGTCATGTATATCCGATTATAGAGACTAGTCACCAGACATCCGATATGTGCTTCGTACGGGGCAGAAACAATTCCAGCCCCAGGCCTAGTACGTGAACATCCGATACTGGATCGAAATACGCAATACTACATATACTACGCCTGATATAGATCTTATATTCCTGTAAGGATGTTTCTGGAGAATTGGGTAGGCATGGTGCTTTGCTAGAAGCCAACCTTGTCTTGTAAATCGGTACAAGCGTAGTACTAGGTACTTAAGTGTTCGGATAGTCCGACGACCGAATTTACTGCCAACATATCCGGGGATCTCATGGGTCACTTCCCGAAGATTCACCGATGACGTATGACTTGCACTTTATTAATCTGAGATTAATTAGATGAGAGAGAAAATTAATCTGGGATTAATTACAGAGATATTTTATCTGGGATAAAATATCATTTAAAGAGAGATAACGATTAATTTGGAATTAATCGATTAATTAATATATTCGATATATTATACGAAATTGGATTTCGACGCGGAATTAAAATTAGATTTTAATTTGGGCGAACGAGTTAATTTAGAATTAATTCGTTAGCGATGTGAATAGTGATTTCGCTAGGCATAATCATTTAATTGCGTCGCAACGGAAAATTTGTTAATTTGGAATTAGCGAACCCGAGCCCAGGATTGTTTGCGAGCGCATTCGCATTTCGAATTTGAGTACGGCACGCAAGTCAAATCAAGCGTCAAATCGCTAGTCGCATCAAGCGTCAAATCATTAGTCACTTTGAGTGATGTGACAACTTGTCACATGATTTGATAGATTGATGGATTGATGGTAGTTGTGGGTATTAATTGGTTTGACTTTTTAAAGCCAAAATTGTGTATATTATTTTAGCAAATCAATTACCAATTTTAAACAACACATTTTCTCATCTCTCTCTCTCCAATTTCTTCTCCTCTCTCTCGGCAAAAACTGCCATTTTTCTTCACTGTTTTTGCTCGGCAAAAACCGTGAGCAAAGGAAGCAAAGTGTGGGAAATTTGTGGTAAATTTCCTGAGAGCTATCACTCCAAGAGACATGCGAAGGTGATAGGGAAGTCCACCCTTGAGCTTGGAATCAAATCACAAAGCTTGGAGCTTGATGGAGGAAGATTGAAGCCGAAAACAGTGGGTTGTTTCACTGCCACTGCCGTGACTTCTTGTGAGCAGAAAATGGAATTTTTTGTTCGTTGTCGCGTCGTTCAACCACTCGATGTGAGTATTCCGCAACTCCCTCGTTGTATTCGCACTTGTTTTCTTGCTTTGTATTCGAACCTTGGGGCCGTAGAAACTCCAACAATGGTATCAAAGCGATTGAAAAACATGAAATTTGATTAGGGCTTAAAATTTGGGTAAAATGTTTTTGAGCATGATTTAATGAAATTGGATGAATTAGTATGCTTAAATGTGTTTTAATTGAAGATTGATTGGATCAATTTGATTAAATATTGTTTGGAACAAATTTGCCCAAATATCTTAGCTTGGCCGAGAATGACATAGCCCTAATTCTTGGTGATTTTTGATTCATTGGATGAGTTAGAATCATGTTGGGGATATTGATTTAATGTTGAATTGAATTTAATTGGATTGAATTTGAATTTGACAGAAAAATCCCCTTTAGCCGAGAGTTATGAAGCATGAATGGGTTTGATTTTTTGATAAAATGTGTTGGACATGTTTTGTTGTTAATAAGCATGATTAATTAGGCTAATTGATGTTTTAGAAATATTGATTTGGGTGATTAATTGTGTTATACACTTTCGGTAATTAAATTGTAAAATTGGATTTTGTAATTTAATTGAAATGGGCTTAATTTTGGAAATTGGGCTTTTAATGTTGTTATTTTGCTTATTGGGCTTGGTTGTACTAGGTTGGGTTTGGGCTAAATTAGTTGGATCCAATTGGGCCCAAAACCGCATCCATAAAGCCCAAATGCGACTAATGGACCTTTAAAGTTTAATTGGGCCTAAATTGATTTATAGGCTTATGGGGTAATTCCCGGATTGGACTTTGGTTATTCGGTTTGACCCGAGTTGACCAAAAGTCCACGCCTTAAGAAATTAATTAAAAGCCCATTGGACTTTAATTAAATTGACGTTGGACGTTAATCGGGCTTTGAGACCCGTAACGATTAAATTTGGAATTTAAGTCATAAAGGTTTATTAATAAAGTGTAATATTTAATTTGGAATTAAATAACGAATTAGTATTAAATACAAATTGAATTGGATTTAATTATGTAGTTTGATTTAATTCGAGAATTCATACTTTGAGTACTTATTCGCAAAATGAGTTTGACTCGCGCAAAATCAAATCGTTGTTTGAACATTGGATGGTCACTAATTATCAGATTAATTAATTTGATTAGATTGATTGATAACATGCTTGTGTGAATACATGGTTGCGATGCATGAATAATGTATATCAGATGGATATTAGATGGGTGGGGCAATTTTAGAAATTGTTGTAATAAATTTGGAATTTATTAATTGGACCTGCGTGTCCAGCCTTATTACCTCCTTATTCTTTGTATTCTCTTCTCACCTATTCCCCTCAATGTAAATGAGGTTTCTTTAGAAGTGTAGTGTAACGGGTAGAAGCAAATACTTGTGCTAGCGGGGGAGAGAGGAAAAGGAGAGATTTGATCTAGGATCAATGTGTAAAGTATCCATCCGCATATCATTATATTTATTTATACTCGCTTTATTATGTATTTAGAATGCATGTTTAAGGGTGTATGATGATGAGACCTTAACAAAGATAATAAATTGGTTGCCAATTTTCATTCTAAAAACCCTCGCAAAATATTAAGCGTTTTTCCTTCCATTGAGTGATTCTTACTCAAGATCTAAGATTGGCATTGGCTTGTTGGCCAAAGTCAATGCCTTTGTCCATCGAGGATGTGTTTGAATAACGAAGGCTTTGTTCCATATCGGTGTCTTGTCCAAGTTGTGGTTTGTTGGCCAAAGTCAAGACCACTTCTTGTCCATCGACATTGATTACGAAGCTTTCCATGGTCAATGGGTCACGCTTAACTGGGATCACTAAGTTTGTTGTGCCAAAGCCAAGGCTTAGTTGATTCAGAGGAAAAAGGTTAGGTAATATTTTGGATATATTGGCATATATAGGATATATGTTTCGGACTTGGACGTTCCCCTACTGGATCTAGGAATTGGATGGGATCCAATTGATCTTAGATATCTACCTAGTTAATTATCATACAATTTGTTGGCCAACGTCAAGATTGTGTGACATTTAACGAGATCCTAACCCACTAGGAAACACGGTTTCCCGAGTACTCAACAGAGGGTTAGAGGCTCACCGAAAAATAGTGGGAGGCAAGTATTAAATTTGCAATATTCATTTAGTTACTTGCCATAAGCGCTCATTTAAATTTTTCTTCATACGTAATTATTTATTAGTTGGACTAATATTTAATGTTGTTTTAATAAAAACAGTTGGACTGTATTTCAAACTATTCATTTATAGTTGATTATATAATTAGATTATAGTAATCAATATATTTGAATTTAAATTGAATTATAGTTGATTTTATAATTGGATTATAGTAATCAATATAATCAAATTTAATCTATTAAATTATAGTTGATTAAATAGTTGGACTATAGTAATCAATATAATAAATAGTACCTAAATCATTGATTGGATGGTTGGACTATAGCAATCAAGATAAAATTGAAAGATTAACGTTTAAAACATAATCCTAGGGAAAATGTATTTAAATGGTTTAATTTTCAAATTGGGAATATATAAGATATATGTTGGACTATACATTTGATGTATTGGCATATATAAGATATATGTTTCGGACTTGGATGTCCCCCTACTGGATCTAGGAATTGGATTGGATCCAATTGATCTTAGAGATCTACCTAGTTAATTATCATACAATTTGTTGGCCAAAGTCAAGATTGTGTGATATTTAACGGGATCCTAGCCCACTAGGAAACACGGTTTCCCGAGTACTCGACAGAGGGTTAGAAGCTCGCCGAAAAATAGTGGGAGGCAAGAATTGAATTTGCAATATTCGTTTAATTACTTGCCATACGCGCTCAAATAAATATCATTTCGTCAAATAAATTAAATATTAGTTGGACTAATATTTAAAACGTTGTTTTAACAAACAGTTGGACTGTATTCAAACTATTCATTTATATTTGTTTATATAATTGGATTATAATAATCAATATATTTGATTCAATTAATTATAGTTGATTAAAATAGTTGGACAATAATAATCATTATAATAAATAGTACCTAAATCGTTGATTAAATAGTTGGACTATTAGAATCAAGATAAAATTGAAAGATTTACATTTAAAACATAATCCTAGGGAAAATGTATTTAAATGGCTTAATTTTCAAAATTGGGAATAAAGTTTCAGGATGGTCTTGGAAACTAATAAGTTACTTTATTTGATTAAATAACATATTAAGCCTAAGCCCGGAGTTAAGCAAATAGTAGAGCATGATCTTTGAAAGATTCATGTGATGATAACCTTAGTGCTTAATCTATTAAGCTTGTCGTAGTAGACTCCTTAATTTCTTAATCAGAACTAAGGATTAGATCCTTAAAATATGATAATGAAATTGAAGGATCTTCATAGATCTATTCTTAGATCTTAGAAGTATTAAATTGCAATAATAACTCTTGGAGGGTTAATGACTATTCTCAAGGAGACAAAGTCAAAATTTGCAATAGGCAAGTAGCGCAAGGCGCACCTTACTTCGATATTCTAGAAACCCGAGGCTTGGCCAAAGGCTTCTAGAATATGAAAAGGGCAAAGGAAAGTTCATTATAATATTCTAGGAAGATAAAGGACATATCCTAAAATGTCTGCCTAAATGTGGAAAACGGGATCGCGGAAGCGTGACTGCCGTTTGGACAAAGCAGACATGAAGGAATTGAAGACGAGCAAGGCTCTGACTTCAAATATGTTTGTCAACAATATGTTCACTACTAATATTGAAATTGGATTTTAAATACTTAGTGTGGTACATAAATATGTATTGATGTGCAGAATCTGCTTTAAGCAGAATACTGACTTCATTTGAGATTAATCTGCGAATTGGAAACGGAACGAAAGTCGCTGTTTTAACCGTAGATATCTAAATCTAGGAACTACCTTCGGGTGTGTACCTAAATTAGGAAACTGTTATAATGTAACTAGTTTGACTAGAAACATTATCTTTATATCAGTGTTTAACCCGCTGCGGGTGAACCTTTATATTCTAGAACACTAAAGTATTTTATTTTATAAAGATGATATTGAGATAAATACATTAGATGTGAATAACAACATTTATATTTTGAATATAAAAAAAAATCTCAAACATACAACATGACAAACAAATAGCTCAAACTGATTTGATCAGATGAAACTTGATTGTGGCATTGTTGTCTGGGACACAATTAAACAAGAATCGTATATCCACACTTTCGAAGAGTGGGTACTCAGACTGATTTGATTCCATTCAAATAAAGTCTACGAATCTAGTTTATTGGGCAAAGTGCCTAAAACACCTTTACTTGGTAAAAGTGCAAATGCCACCGATCTGTTAGCCCTAGTTCATAGTGAAGCAAGTGGGCCCATGTCTAGCTAGGCTAGATGTGGATATGTATATTTCATGACCTTTACGGATGTGGCATCGCGTTATGGTTATGTGTTTCTTCTGAAACACAAATCGGAAACTTTTAGAGTTTCGACACGAAGTAAACTAACAGATCGGCTAAAGTATTAAAACCGTTACGATAAGACCGTAATGGAAAATACTTAAGCAATAAGTTTCTAATATACTTGAAAGAGTATAGTATTCTTTCAATGAGGACTCCTCCCAGAACACGTCAATTTGACGGTGTGTCCGAAATGAGATAAACCGAATTATGTTAGACATGATAAGGTTAATCATGAGTCGCTCTGAGCTACCATTTCCTTCAACGGATATGCTTTAACAGTGCAAAAACTTATTTTGAATAAGGTTCCATAAAAATCTGTTTGACAGACTTCATATTAGATATGAACATGAAAGAAACCGGGTTTCTCATTCCTGATAATATTTGGGTATGCTAGGCATATGTTTGGATGATACCAAACTAAAACCCAAATTGGATAAGTGCCAATTGTAGGTTATCCTAGGGATACCAAAGTATAGTACTTATACAACTCACAAGAGAACAATTTAATTGTTGCTCACCATGCGGTTTTCCTAAGAGGAATACCTATATGCAGTGGTTAGTGGGAGGATAGTAAAACTCGATGAAAATCAGAGTAATACTGTTCCAGGCACCGAATCCTAATGGAACACAAATAGTTCATCAATGATGAAACTATACCAGTAATCTTCGAATACACAAGAACCACGTATGTCGGAGAGAGTCAGAAAACAACCTGGGGTATGGGTTTCTGATCTCACCTCATAAAGATGTCAATCTTATTGAGGAATACCAACTGACTACGTATGAGGAAGTGGTACAAGGTATCGACTCCCTATTATGGAAAAGTGCCATGATATCAAAATTGGATTCCATGTATATCAATAAGTTTGGATACTGGTTGATGTACCGCAAGGCATTGTGCCTATTGGTACTATATAAGTCTTCAAGGAAGACATACATGGATGGCAACATACCAACGTATAAAGCTAGGCTTTTAGCGGAAAAGTATCGTTATCAACATTGTGTTGATTACGATTCAACCTTTTACCTGTTGCCATGGTAAATCCATTTGGATAATGCTTGGTGATGCTGCATGTTTCATTTATGAAATATGTCAGCTGAACGGGAAAATCGCTTTCCTTCAAAGGAAACCTTTTGGAGGATATTTACAACATCCTGACGGTTTTCTCGTACCAAAACTAGCAAACAAGGTTTGCAGGTTATTCGATCCATGTTTAGATTGAAGCAAGCATTAGGTTCTTGGAATTATCATTTGATGTAATCATAATGGTTTATGATTTAATTCAAAACGAAATGATTCTTGTGTATATAAGGAGGTTAGTGGGAGCGCACTGACAATAAATGTCCTATAAATAATGATAATATATGTCATTTCTTGGAAATGATATTCCCATAAAATAATCGGTGAAAGCTTGGCTTTCATGAAAACTCTCCTAGAAATCGTACATTGAAAAATGT
Organism: Zanthoxylum bungeanum; assembly: GCA_019454045.1. Taxonomy (NCBI): domain Eukaryota; kingdom Viridiplantae; phylum Streptophyta; class Magnoliopsida; order Sapindales; family Rutaceae; genus Zanthoxylum; species Zanthoxylum bungeanum. Next base: position 95,278 of record SKCR01038181.1, on the reverse strand, counting down.
ACGCGACCTGGTGTCTCATACGCTTTGAGCATATGGAGTCACAAACAGGCCAATCCAAGTGATAGTCACTAGATTGATATTAAGAACATCCGTTAGTTTCTTAGAGAACTAAGGATGCTGTCTTAAACTATGGAGAATGAGAACTTGAAGTGACTGGGATCACTGCTACAAGTTTCCAAACCGATAAAACGACTAAAAGTCAGAAACGGTACTATATAGTTTAAATAACGGTACAGTGAGCTGGAAATCTTCCAAGCAAGATATGGTTACCGAATAAACAACAAATTCGGGTTATTGCTGCAGCTGAGGCAGCAATAGAAGCCATTTGGGTCGATAATAAATCTAATTAGATTAGATATAGTTCTTTTAGCAGCTGAGCTAGGCTACAACACAACATAAAGAATTAACGGTCTCATCAACGATCCAGATATATACTTCGATATTCATCTGATTCGTTCGGATCATACATCGTGGTGATGTGATGATCGAATAAATCGCATCAGACGATAATCATGCAAATCCGCTGACGAAAGCCTTTTCTCAGCAGTTTGAACGAACCGTACGTAGTTCGGGTGTTAGACACTCGAGTGACTAGCTATAGGCCAAGTGGGAGATTTTTGGACAATTATGACTCATAGCGTCACTATTTGTACAGATCATGGTGTTGTTATATAAATTAACTATGTGACAAAGGAGATTGCACTCTTATCATTTGTGATTAGATCACCTAGATGTATAAATGATATGAGGTCCTTATGATTTGTTCCTGGATTGAGAATGATATGAGACAGTATCAGTCCACGAAGGATAAATCATTAAATATCCCTAGTCAGAGCATTGTCGAGATTGGACATTGATAAATACATAAAAGACTAGTATTACACTTGTGCTCGTTATGAGGGCATAACATCATAGTTCTCATATATTTGGGTATAGGATACTCATGCAAGTGTAATAGGAGGTTGTGTTTCACCGATGGTACGGGAAACAGCTTCGCTCTGGATAGACCCCCTCGGAATTCCATTGGTAGTATGACTATGTGTCTATGGAAGTCCGAAATCAGGGTAGGTGTATTTAGTCTTAACCTGAGACTTGCACCGCTAATACTTGCAACAATCAATATACTTTGGTTTTGGTCGTCCAGGGCTTTAACCGGTTTCTGTGTACGCCTCTTCTGGGTATATCGAGAATCGTAGTGTGTTGGGTGTGATGTCAAGACGGAAGTATCACTCCAGTCATATGGAGATGATGGTCACGTAGGATACGAGACTTGTTCTCTTAAATTCTGCAGCTATCGGGATATTATGACTAGGTCATGTATATCCGATTATAGAGACTAGTCACCAGACATCTGATATGTGCTTCGTACGGGGCAGACACAATTCCAGCCCCAGGCCTAGCATGTTAACATCCGACACTGGATCGAAATACGCAATACTACGTATACTACGCCTGATATAGATCTTATATTCCTGTAAGGATATTTCTGGAGAATTGGGTAGGCATGGCGCTTTGCTAGTAGCCAACCTTGTCTTGTAAATCGGTATAAGCGTAGTACTAGGTACTTACGTGTTCGGATAGTCCGACGACCGAATTTACTGCCAACATATCCGGGGATCTCATGGGTCGCTTCCCGAAGATTCACCGATGACGTATGACTCGCACTTTATTAATCTGGGATTAATTAGATGAGATAGAAAATTAATCTGGGATTAATTACGGAGATATTTTATCTGGGATAAAATATCATTTAAAGAGAGATAACGATTAATTTGGAATTAATCGATTAATTAATATATTCGATATATTATACGAAATTGATTTCGACGCGGAATTAAAATTAGATTTTAATTCGGGCGAACGAGTTAATTTAGAATTAATTCGTTAGCGATGTGAATAGTGATTTCGCTAGGCATAATCATTTAATTGCGTCGCAACGGAAAATTTGTTAATTTGGAATTAGCGAACCCGAGCCCAGGATTGTTTGCGAGCGCATTCGCATTTCGAATTTGAGTGCGGCACGTAAGTCAAATCAAGCGTCAAATCGCTAGTCGCATCAAGCGTCAAATCATTAGTCACTTTGAGTGATGTGACAACTTGTCACATGATTTGATAGATTGATGGATTTATGGTAGTTGTGGGCATTAATTGGTTTGACTTTTTAAAGCCAAAATTTTGTATATGATTTTAGCAAATCAATTACCAATTTTAAACAACACATTTTATCATCTCTCTCTCTCCAATTTCTTCTCCTCTCTCTCGGCAAAAACTACCATTTTTCTTCACTGTTTTTGCTGGGCAAAAATCATGAGCAAGAGAAGCAAAGTGTGGGAAATTTGTGGCAAATTTCTTGAGAGCTAGCACTCCAAGAGACATGCGAAGGTGATAGGGAAGTCCACCCATGAGCTTGGAATCAAATCACAAAGCTTGGAGCTTGATGGAGGAAGATTGAAGCCGAAAACAGTGGGCTGTTTCACTGCCACTGCCGTGACTTCTTGTGAGCAGAAAATGGAATTTTTTGTTCGTTGCCGCGTCGCTCAACCACTCGATGTGAGTATTCCGCAACTCCCTCATTGTATTCGCACTTGTTTTCTTGCTTTGTATTCGATCATTGGGGCCGTAGAAACTCCAACAGTGATGACTTATGATGGCATATTCCGTACTTCTGCAGCATCATTTTTGTCTCTCCCTGAAATTGGACTCCGTTGTCCGATACTACATGGTGCGGCATACCATACCGACAAATGAGATTTTGAGCTATGAACTTCGCCATTTGCTTCGCTGTAACATTTCAGAATGACTCGGCTTCCACCCATTTTGAAAAGTAGTCTACTGCCACTACTATGAAGCGATGTCTGTTTGACGCATTCAGTCGAATCTCTCCAATCATGTCTATTCCCCATGCTGAGAAAGGCCACGGATCTGACAACCCATGTAACTCTGTATGCGGTAAATGATTCAAATTTCCATGCGCTTGACAATCATGACAGTGTTTTACTAGCTTCGCACAGTCAGCTTCCATGGTCGACCAGTAAAAGCCTTGTCTCACAATCTTGCATGACAAGTTTAATCCGTTCATGTGTACACACACCAGCGTGCACTTCTTCCATTATCTTCTGAGCTTCTTCCTTTCTCAAACACTTCAGCTGGATACCATTTGCCTGCCTCCTGTAGAGTTCTCCTTTCAAACTCACATACTGAGAAGCCAACTTCCGAATGGCGATTCTGTCCTTTCTGCTTGCTTCCTCTGGGAGTTCCCCATGCTCCAGATACCTCTGAATATCATGATACCAAGGTTTTCCATCGTTGACCTCTATTTCCAAGATCCGCTCTATCTCATAAACAGGCTTACTCGCCGTCGTCAATACAAGTGGTCTCATCACCAATTTCTCTAGATTCTCCCAGTTTGCGGCTAGTGTCGCCAATGCATCTGCCATCTGATTTTCTTTCCGCGGCAAGTGCAAAAATTTGCAGTCAGAGATAGCCTGTGCTAGGTTTCTGAGGTAAAACAAGTAAGGCTTCAGTCGTTCTTGTTTTAGCTCCCACTCTCCCTGTATCTGTCGGATCACCAACATCGAGTCTCCGTAAACCTCCATGTTCATAGCTCTCAAGGCTATCAATGCAGTCAAACCGAATACACATGCTTCATACTCAGCCATGTTGTTGGTAACTCCGAATGTCAATCGCTTGGCCATAGGCAAAATTTCTCCCTCAGGGGTTACTATTACAATCCCGATTCCGGCTCCTTTGCAGTTCACTACTCCGTCGAAATACATCTTCCATCCTTGGACTGTTATTGCTTGTATTTCTTCGTCGGGGAACTCAAACTTGTACTGATCCCCTTCAACAGGTTGCAATGCCAAGAACTCTACCACGTCTCGCCCTTTGATCACCTTACAAGTGAGATACTCGATGTCAAATTCTGTCAGCAATACTAGCCATCTTCCTAACTTCCTAACTAGTGACGGCACTGAATGCATGTATTTCAAAGGATTCTCCTTTGCTACCACTTGGATCTTGTAGGATTGGAAGTAATGGCGTAATTTTCTGGACGCCCATACTACTGCTAGACAAATCTTCTCCACTTCTTGATAGCGGGCTTCGTATGGAAGTAGCTTCTTACTAAGGTAGTAGACAGCATGCTCTACCCCTGTCTCATCGGCTTGTACCATCATCGCCCCCAGTACTTCGGGTTCAATAGCCAAATACAGTACCAAGGGTCTACCTTGTCTCGAAGGTTTCAGAACATGAGGCTTCACCAAATATTCCCTGATTCTGTCGAATGCTTCCTGACACTGCTCGTTCCACTTTATCGGCTGGTATTTCCTTAACAGTTTGAAGATAGGCTCACACACTGACGTCAACTTGGCAATGAACCAACTGATATACTGGATTTTCCCAAGGAAGGCTCTGACTTCTTTCTCTGTCTTCGGTGCCGACATTTCAGTAATAGCCTTGATCTTCTCGGGGTCCACTTCTATGCCTCCCATTCCCACAGTATGGCCAAGCAACTTCCCCGATGTTACTCCAAACACACACTTCTTAGGATTCAACCTCAGGTTGTACTTATCGACTCGCTCAATGAACTTTTCCAACGCTTCTATATGCCCATCTCTTGTCTCTAACTTGACCATCATGTCGTCTACGTATACCTCAATCTCCTTATGCATTAGGTCATGAAATAAGGTAGTGGCCATCCGCTGATAAGTGGCTCCGGCATTTTTAAGCCCAAATGGCATTACCTTGTAGCAATAGGTTCCCCACTCCGTGACAAAGGCAGTCTTATGCTTGTCTTCTTCAGCCATAAGCACCTGATTGTATCCTGAGAACCCATCCACAAATGAGTACATGGAAGACAAAGCCGTACTATCAACAAGTACATCTATATGCGGCAAAGGAAAATCATCATTTAGGCATGCCTTGTTAAGATCTCTGTAATCAACACACATTCTGACTTTGCCGTCCTTCTTCGGTACAAGCACGACGTTGGCTAACCACTCGGGATATTTCACTACTTCCAGGAATCCCACATCTATTTGCTTCTTAACCTCCTCTCTGACCTTTTCGGCCCATTCAGGTCTCATCCGTCGGAGTTTCTATTTCATGGGCTTCATATTCGGATAAGTTGGTATCTCATGCTGGGCAATGCTTCTATCTACCCCTGACATGTCCTCGTAAGACCAAGCGAACATCTTGGCATATTTAACCAACATCTCTTCTAAGTTCTTCCGCTCTTCGGCGGTAACTTCACTCGCAATTAAGATCTTCTTGGGGCTCTCGGGCGTACCAAGGTTGAACGCATTTGTTTTGATGGAGTTGATATCAAATATGCTTAAGTCATGCAAGTTAAGAGGAAGAGACTCGAGCAAATAAGCAAAATGATTGTCTTTATTGCTAATCAATGCGGGATTACATTCAAATAAATCAGGAAGATAAATGTCCTCATCATCTACAGACGCTTCATCCTCCGCAACCGGGTTCTTCTCAGGCTCCTTATGTTCTTCCAGAGTCAGGCTATCCAGCTTCATCAGTTCTTCTTCCCATTTCTCATCTTCCTTCTTCGCAACTTCTCCCGCCAGCGGCTTTTCTCCTAGCACATCTTGGAAGATTTCAAATCCGGGCACTACAATCCCGTTGACTTCCACTGGTTCAGGCTCTCCTTGATACCCCGAGGCTTTTACAAAACACTACATCAACTTCAGCCCTTTCTTTTTTGCCTTTGGTTTATCTTCGTCAGATCGGTATCCCAAACCCCTCCGATTATTAGTCTGGCAATGCTGAACCTTTGTCTGGTTCAAACTTTATCTTCTCCATAATTCTGGCCACTTTGGGATCCACCCACTCCTCAAAGGTTGCCGACACTTGGAACCTTGTGAAAGGTTGTATTTCCAAAGCGGCTACAACATTGTCCACCTCAGCCCGGATGGTGACAATCTCTCCTCCATATGGGAACTTAATCATCTGATGTAGAGTGGAGGGCACGCCTCCGAGTTTATGAAACCATGGCCTTCCCAACAACAAGGCAAAAGTGGCTGGGATGTCCAGCACTGTATATTCAACTTCATCCTCAACCGGACCAACCTTGACTATCACGGAAAAAGTACCCTCGACTCCCCGCTTACTATCATCGTAAGCCGTGATAGTCATGTTAGAAGGGCTCAAATCTGTCGGCTTTATGCCCAGCCTTGCCAGAATCTTCAACGGGCACACATTGATGGATGAACCATCATCCACCATCACGCAGGACATCCTCTTGCTCTTTACTTCGGCTCGGATGAATAAAGGTCTTTTGTGATTTCTCCCATCAGGTGGAAGTTCTTCATCAGAGAAGGTTATTTGCAGAGCCTCTCTCTGCACTGATCCAACAAACATCGCCGGATTAGCATCCTCGGGTACTACTATTTTGCTTAGGGCTTCTACCATAGCCCGCCTGTGCTCTCCAGATGCACATAACAACTCTCAGATGCTCAAATGTGCTCGGGTCTTCTTCATCTGCCGCAACACTACATCCCATCAGCATGCTCAGTATTCCCAGCCACTTCTCGGCCGTCAGTCAGTACTTCCTTCCCTTTTTTAGCAGTATCATTATAAAAATGCCCACTCCGGGTCATGCCTTTCATTTCCTCTTCCCCGTCACCACTTGAGAAATCCTCCCAAAAATCCTTCTTCTGATCTGTCTCATCTTCACTATTACTGTCCCAAATACCCAGGCAAAAGGCTGTTTGGTCAAAGGTTCGGTGGACAAGGTCTTCTGGTAGGCCAAAATTGATCATGTAAGTAGGTGGGAGAACGGAGTGATAATTGGGCAATGGATTGCGGTGAGTGTTTGGTTGTTCTTTTTCAGGGTTGGGAATTTTTTGGGAGTCTATCAGGTCTTGGACTTCATGGCGAAGGCGGGCACAACTATCGGTGTCATGGCCATGTTGTTGGTGGAAATGGCAGTAACAGCTCATGTTGAAGTTTGGTGGGGGAGGATTCGGGAGTGGTTTAGGTTCTAGGGGTTTCAACAGCCTTTGCCTTACTAACTTCTCCAGTATTTTGGACAAAGGTCGGCCCAAGTTGGAAAAATGTCGATTCTTAATGGCCGCAACCTCCGCGGTAACAGGCTTAGTTCCTAAGGATCCTCCGATAGTCCTTCTGTTCAGACTATAGAACTTTCTGTTCTCGGCTTCCTCTTCTTCAATATCCATTACAGTTTCCCTCAACTGTCGGAAATCTGCAATCATCGAAGTCATTCTCCTCAGTTTACCATAAATCGAGGGCTTAGTCCCCTTGATGATCATTTTTATCTGATCCTTCTCAGAAGGTCTGGTCTGCATCTTTAAAATCTGGCTTCTCCAGCGGTCAACGTACTCCTTAAAGCTCTCTTCGGGCTTTTGCTTAGTATTCTCCAAGTCGTGGAGGGACAAGTCGATCTCTAAGTCGGTAACATACTGCTTCAAGAAGGCATCATCCAACTCCCTCCAATCTTCTTTAACCTTCTTCTCAAGGCTATGATACCAAACCACAGGTGCCCCCTCGAGTGACATCCCAAACATCTTTTGGACCTGGCACTGTGTTAGGCCTACCGAGCTCATCACCGAGACATATTGCCGCAAATGGACCCTCGGGTCCCCATTCCCATTAAACTTAGCAATATCAGGCATTTTAAACTGTGCAGGAAGCTGCTCCTCGAAGGTCATCGCATCGTAATCCAATAAATCCTTATGTTTCCCCTTCAGTTTGCGAGTAACCGACTCCATCGGATCACGGAGCTTCTGTATCTCAGCCTGAGACCCGGCTATTCTCCCAGCGGTGTATTCAGCCATATCATCATCAAACACCGGAGTATCATCATTCAAACCACTTGGAGGGCCCTCTCGCCTCTCGTTTTCAGATCCTTCCACAGCACGGGGCACAGCGATATTAGACATGGTAGCAGTCAGAGCTTGCAGTTGTTCAGTCATTTTGGTGAGATTGGCTTCGATCTGATCCATTCGAGACCCTTCATTGACGAATTCACTCATATTTGCTGATGGTCTTTTGATTAGTCTCCCATCTTCCCTAACCCAACGGGAATCTATGGTGTCTCTTTAATACCGTGTGTCAGTGCATATGCGTGCAATGAATGTAACATATAAACCCATAAAAATTTTATACTAGATGGCCCATTATTATTTTAGAATCTTTTGGCCCGATTTCCATAAAGCAGAGACTTGTCCCAGTTTAAATGGCCCAACAAGCCCATACCTCATGACAACAATTCCAACTGAATCCAAATGACAACGGTCCTAAATGCAAACATAAAGGAATAATTTCTACTAGTTCTACGACTAAGGTTCACATGTGGGTTTTCGGGAGTGCGGACAAAGGCTCTCACTGATGAATGATTGCCCACAACTAGGACTCCCCACTCAAGGGTTCGAGTGACCAAGTGAGCGCACCTTTTTTATACCTTAAGGTACGTGCCAACGAGTTATGGTATGTGACTGACTGTCAAATGGATTTCCCGTTGTAGATTCCCCAGAGGGAGGGTGGAGCGAGGCTCTCTTAAGTACCCAAGCCCCTTAGGCTCTAATCGCTTGGTGTCAGGAATAAACAACGAGTCCTCCATATTAGTCCATCACAACGAGCTATGGATAATGATTATCTAGGTGCTTTCACAGCTTTTCCCCGAAGGGTAATGAATGAAGGAAAACACCACATCATCACTTAGCTTTAATAGTGCCTTTGTTTAAAACCCCTTTCAACCCACTATAGGAACGATTAACTTAAAGCACAAATCATAATATTACAAGACATTATTTCGGGGCCAATTCTCTTCTCCCCAGTAGAGTCGCCAGACTGTAAGACACAGAACTTGACGACGTTGTTCTAGGCTCGCGGCCTAGTTGGGAGCACGGAATAGTCCGCGGAGGAACTAAACCGGAGATATAACATGGAGTCGCCACCCAGTGTGAACTGGGACAAAGATTTAAGGCCGCACTCACCCCTCGCAAGGGAAGACCTCAAACCGTTGGATTCGGAATGGTCCCTTACTTATGTCACTTGTGATGATATGACTTGTGCAATAAACTAACTGAATCTATTCAACATTCATGCTCAAGGGTAGTCTACGTCTAGTATGCATTCATCAAAATAACTCCTATTCTAAGTTTGCATGCTCGAAAGTAAGTCTTTAAATGGCAAACACGCAATATCACACAATGAGCACATTGAGCCATTAAACCAAAATAAAAAAATAACTATTTAACATAATCATAAACTAAACAAAATACCATGCCTAAAATAACATAATCATGCTTGAAAATAAACAATAAACTAGACTACATCATGCTTTAAATAATAACTAAATAATCTACGAACTACATCATGCTCAAACACAAGTTTGGATGAGACAAAATACGTGTCTCTTAAGTGGTACGTGGCGTTGTATCCCAAGTACAAACCGCACTACCGTCCATTCGAATTCGGCTACAGAATTTACGTCCGAGTTTCCATCATATATACCACAAAAGGGAACACATATTCCGCTCATCCAACAATCACATCATGCTTCAAATTACTCATGCGATAATATTTTTAAAATAAATAAAATAAACGAAAGATAATAAATAAAAGAGTGCCTTCAGGTCTAACCTCTTTTGTCATCTCACGAAAGGGCGTTACACGTTCGTTGGAAGGGTGAATGATCCGCAACTCTTCCGGTTCACTAAGTCAACGTCCTTCCTCGCTGTTTCGCTGTTCGGGCTGCTGTTTTCACTCCGTTTCGCTGCTGTTTTAAGGGTATTTTCTGGTCAATGTTTTGGGTTAATTTGGGGACTATTTTGGGCAGTTTTTAGGTGCAGTTTCAGGGTATTTTCTGGGCAGTTTTGGGGACTGTTTTGGGCAGTTTTCTGGACAGTGCAGTGATTGGAATTTATACGGCCGTTTTTTGTGTGTGTAGTGGGCTAGGTGGCTTATGTGTTCAGTTTGTGAGAGGGCTGGTGTCTAGGCGTGGGGCTTTGATGTGAGGGGCAGTGGCGTGCTGGGCGTGAAGTGAGGGGCAGTGGCGTGCTGGACGTTTTCTTTGTTTGATATTTTGGTAAGTGGCTGCTAGGGCTTAGGTGTTTATGCGCTGAAGTTGAGTGGGGCCAGGGCTTGTGTGTTGAGTGTTTTCGGCTAATGGTCAAGGGGCGTGACTAAGGCTGGTGGCTTGGGCGTAGTGTGAACGTGGGGCAAATGCGTGGCTCGTGGTTGAAGCGGTGGGGACGTGAACGTGGGGCAGATGCGTGGCTTGTGGTTGAAGCGGTGGGGACGTGAATATAAGGGTTGTGCAAAAAGTGTTTGTGGCGTGAGTTCTTAGGGCTGTGAAGAGGTGTTTTTAGCGTGAATATGAGGGCTTGGATGTGTTTCTCTTGTGTGAATGAGCTAGTGAAGGTGGGTGAAGGGTTCTTTTTATAGGCAAAGGAGTGGTGACTTTCCTTATTGGAATAGGAAAGAATCTCCTATTGATGGTGACATCTCTCTAATTGGTATCTCATAAGGAAAAGATCTCATAATTTAGGATTATGATTGGCATTGATTAGGAAAGGGATCTATGAGATTTCTTTTAATTAGGAATGGATTTGACTTGATTTTAGCATGTGTTAAATGTGCATATCCCTAATCTAGAGAGCGATGGGTGTGACTTAGGCTCCATGGGCGTGGGCTTTGGTTATTTGGGTAGGCTTGGGTGTTTAGGTTTGGTTTATGGTTTGGTAAGTGGTTTATGGGGGTTTTGGGCCGAGGATAAGCTTTGAAACAGAGATCCAACAAGCAACCGAAGCTAAACAACTGGATTAAATCCAACAAAAATTCCATTTTCCAATTTTACCCTTCCAACGTCTGTTTCTCGCGACTTTCACAACTAAAAAGGTAGTGTCTCCGTACAAGACTCATCATCGGGACTTATATGCAAAAATGTAATGCCTACAATGTGTGATCAGTGCTTGAGACTGTGGCCGCAGCGGAAGAATTATGTGAGATTCTTGGGTTAACACGATTCATGACACTATCAACATCATAGATTTGACTATATGGGTAGACATTTTCCATACCCTAGGTCAAACGGTGGGGATACAGTGAGGCGATGGACCGTATCATATGTAAATCACATACATAATGGGTATATATCTTTCCTTCTCATTTGAGGGCCTTGGCATGTTGCTAGATGTCAACCTTGGTCATTGAAATCGAACGACCATCTGATCAGAGGATAATTGATGTTCGATTAAATTATCAAGATTCATTTCATGTCCAACTTGAGGGGAACCCAAAAGGTCACACACAACAAAGTCGAAATCAATGGTTAACAGTGCATAGTATAAAATTAACAGCATATATGATTGATGTAGGAATTGTTCATAAATGGTTCAATGTGTTTAATTATTGAACAGATCATTTATGAGGTTCCAAAGTGGCTTAGGGATTGGTGAATGACGATAGGGGCACTTTGGGATTGGAAAAATGAATAAGAAAATAAATAAATAAATAAATCTGTGTTTTTTTTATTTGTTTTGAATTCCAATTCGGCCCAAACTCTTATTAGGGTTTTATAATCTCATTAAACCACTATATTAAGATCCAATGGCTAACATTTAATTAGCATTTATCCCACATCGGATTCTTAATTAATTTTGTTGTCTTTGGAGCACCTATATAAACCCAAAGAATTCTTTACAAATTTTTACACCAAAACCTTTCATATCTTGGGTTTATATAAGTGAAAAACTCTAAAGTTTAAGAGTAAACCACTGATTTTGAGGATCCTTAAGTCTAATTGACTGGAGGAATCTCAAGTTAAAAATTTTGAGGTATTTTCCTAGGCTAGCACCAAGGGCAAAATACCTATGCACTCAAGGCGTAGTCTTGCCATTGAATTTTAGCTTTGGTGTGTGCACCTTTGGAGGCCACACACTTGGGTGGCTCTTTGGAACGTGGAAGAGCTTGCTGAGTTCGAGAAAAGCTTGTAGATTGGAGGGAGGACTGAAGAAGTCTTCGGTCCAAGTAAGTATTTTTCTTTCTTTTTAATTAGAGTTCTTATGATAGTTAGCATGTTTAAGTTTATGTTCTTTGCATGTTTTATGAGTTTTTATGCTTAGAATATATAGTAACATGCCTAGGCTTGTAGCATAATCAAAACAAATGGGTCTTGGGCAAAGGGATAGCAGCATCATAATTTTTAATTTTTCGATGCGCACTCGCGGCCGCTTCCCAACATTTCTAACTATAAACAACACTAATACTATTTTCTCAATCAAAATCATATGTATGCGACCGTTGCCCAAACTCGACAACATGAAATACAAACTCAATATTAATAACTGTATATTCAATAACATTGCTTTATAACTTTATAGACACATGTTTTAACCTTATATAACAACCAACACAATACTAGTCACTGATACATGACTTCTCTCTAATTCTAACTGAGCTCTCTATCTCTAACTTGACCAGATGACTCCATACCCTAATGACTGCCATCAGTATCCATCCTTCCGAGCTCGTCCTCTGAGTAACCTATAAAATAAAACATTGGGAGTGAGGGGTTAGATTGTTTGAATGATCTAAGTGAGTGGACGGTTTTTTAAAATGAAAACTGAAATACTTTATGTAACTCATGTTTTAGAAATCAATTCGAATCCGTCTAAAAACTTTCTTTTCTAGAAAACTTATCTTTGAGATCTATTTCTGAAATCTGCTTTTGAAAATCTGGTTCTGTGAACCTGTATTTGAAAGATCTGTTATGTTTGAAAATTGTTTCTTTCTAGAAAATCTCTCTGGAAAACTAACTCTGAAATCTATATCTAAAAAAAAAAATGTTTCTGAAAACTGATCTCTGTCTCTGAAAACCTAATGTATGAGGGCATTAGATATCGCCGTCCCCACATACGCCTAACTAGAGCTAAGAGAGCAAATCCATGATATTGGGGTTTTCTGTATCTCTGTCCCTCAAAGCATGGCCCTTCTATCCCCGAAACTAGTGGTTTTGGGACGTCACGTATCGTCGTCCCCCAAGCCGTTGAACTAGAACTGGGGGTGCGAATTTATGCTACCCTCCAAGCTCTGAATCTAGGATCTAGAGGCATCTGTCATCCCTAGTCTTGAACTAGGATCTGTGGGAGTTATGTATCACCATCCCCCAACCCTTTACATGTGCACATGTCCTCTCCGTTAATTCCATATATGCAACGAGTTACATAGTGAGGTTAGTTTTCCCCCATGCCTCGAAAATCATAAAATCATGCTTTTTAAAACATCTCTTTCTAAAACATCTATTAAAACATGCTCTTTCATGAAATAACAATATTAAAATCAACTAACGCCCTAGATGGGAAAAAATTAAGTCTGATATGAAAAATACATAATGAAAATCAACTTAAAAGGAATGTATCCACTCACTGGTTTGGAATCTGGCTGTCATTATGTAATTGCTAAGGAAAACTCTTGTTCTTGTGATGATCTATAATTGACAACTTTGATTACAAAATAAGTTGGGGAACATATTCCGAATTAAACTAATTTTATCCACTCAAGCACTTATTATTATTTCAAGGCATATCATCCTTATATCATAGTATATTGTGTATTCATGAACTGATACGAGACCCTTAGGGTGGCCTCTAACATGCTGAGGTGGAACGGGAATGAATTAAAACTGATTTAGGGGAATTATGATATTGCGTCGAGACGTAAGGTATTGCGCATCGCGACGCGCATAATTCCAGAAACTGATACATGAAAATTTTGAGTACGCATCGCGACTCAAGTCCTTGCGCGTCGCGATATGGCCATTCCATAAAACAATCTTTCTTAATTTTCCAGCACGCGTCGTGACACTGACCTCTTTGGCGTCGCGACGTGCACCTGATTTTCAGGTTTTTGCACTTGCTTTCTCAGGTCTATCTTACCCAAATGCATCCTCAATACTTCTATATCAATTTTATTAAAAAAATCATTCCATTAAACCTCAATAAATATCCACAACATTATCAACATCTCCCTCAACATCAATTTATATCAATTCTATATATTTCACTTAGTTTTATACCCAAAAATGTAACAAGTTAGGTTTTATCATAATCACCATTGTTTTAATACAAAAATCATGCAATCATCATCACACTCAAGCTCACAACATACTACAAGTATGAAATCAAAAAACTTAATATATCACAATTTGGGTCAGTCTTACCTATTTTCCTTTGATTTCCATCACTCTCTAGGCTTTCAATGGTTGTCAACCTTCCTTTTATTTTGTGGAGAACGATATTTTTCTCTTCCTCCTTCCCTCTTCTGCCTTCTCTCATCTCTTTCTTATTATTTCTCCTTCTTTTTTCCTTCTCCTTTCTCCCCTACGTTTTCTTCTTCTTTCTCCTTTCTATTTTTTTATGAAATGATGAATAGTACTCCCCTTATATACTATGGGTTATTTTTAATTGGTAAAATTAGAGAATAATGTAGAAAATTATAGAAACTTTGAGAATTTACCAAAATGACCCTCATATACTATTCATCTAAATTTTGGATCTGTATCTTAAACTCATATCTGGTTCGAATTTGGAAATATATTCAACGCAAAAATTATAGGTCTCGATCTCATCTTTTCAACGATATAAAATTCATAAATATCGGAGTTCGTATGCGAAAGTTATGGTCCAATTACCATAGGTTGACCGGAGAAGAACATCGTATCATCTAGTATCGGAATCCCAAATAATTTTTCTATCGTTCCCAAAGTCATTTCATGTGAGTATATGTGTCCAAATATAATTTATGTTATGTGACACCCATCTCGTAACGTAACAATAGTCAAAGTTATCGGGTTTTATGTTGGACAATTATGACCTATAGCATCACTATTTGTAAAAGACATTGTGTTTTGTACAAATTAATTGTGTGACAAAGGAAATTGCTATTTTATCATTTTGTAATTAGATTAATTGGATATATATAAATGATAAAAGTCCTTACGATTAGTTCCGGATTAATAAGATATGAGACATTATTAATCCATGAACGGTTTAATCATTAAATATCCCTAGTCGTAGTATTATCGATAATGGACATCGATAATGCAGAATAGACTAGTATTACAGTTGTGTGAGTTATGGAAGCTTAACAATATAGTTCTTATATATTTAGATATTGGATACTTATGCAAGTGTGATAGGATGTTCAGTTAGCCGTTAGAATGGGAACAGCTTCGCTCTGGATAGACCCTCGGAATCCCATTGGTAGTATGACTATGTGTCTATGGGAATCCGAATCAGGGTAGGTGTATGTGGTCTTAACTTGAGACTTGCATCGCTAATACTTACGATGATCAGTATGATTTGGTTTTGGTCATCCAGAGCTTTAACAGGTTCTGTGTACGCCTCTTATGGGTTTACTGAGAATCGTAGTGTATTGGGTGTGATGTCAAGATGGAAGTATCACGTCAGTCATATGGAGATGATAATCACGCAGGGATATAGAACTGGTACTTTTAAATGCTGCAGCTATCGGGATAGTATGACAAGGTCATGATTATCCGATTACAAAGACTAGTTGCTGATAATCCGATATATGCTTCGTACGGGGCATTCACAATTCCAACCCCAGGCCTAGCATGTGACATCCGATACTGTATCGTATTACGCAATACATAGTATACTATGTTTGATACAGATTATATATTCCTTGTTGAATATTACTAGAGAATTGGGTAGGCACGGTGCTTTGCTAGAAGCCAACCATGTCTTGTAAATCGGTAAGAACGTGGTACGGGGTACGCACGTGTTCGGATAGTCCGATGACCGTATTTACTGCCAACATATCCAGTGATCTCTTGGGTCGCTTCCCAAAGATTCACCGATGACATTTGACTCGAACAGAATTAATATGGGATTAATTATGAGGGAGAAAATTAATCTGGGATTAATTACGGCAAGAATTTATCTGGGATTAAATTCACGTAGTAGAGAGAACGCGATTAATTTGGAATTAATCGGTAAAATAAATTTAATAGTTAAATTGAATTTTTCTATTTAATTTATTTATTTGGGCTAAAATAATATATTGGATATATTAATTTTGAAATTGGAATTCAATACGAAATTAAAATTGGATTTTAATTCAAGCGAACGAATTAATTTGGAATTAATTCGTGAGCGACTTTCCTAATAATTTTGCGAGGCATAATTATTTAATTAAATTGGATTTAATTATTTAGCGACGGAAAATTCGTTTAGTCGGATTAAACGAATCTGGACCCAAAGCTTAGTTATGTGTTTGAGATGCCAACCAAATTTTAAATTTCAAAGTGGTGGGACCCACTTGACTTACATCAACTTGTCAAAATTTTATGGAAGTGGTTGAGCTCATTTATTGAAATCTTACACACAACCAAAGTGTGTTAAACAAGTTTTGTATCACATCACAACTTGAGAGCTTAACTTTGGTATTAGTTTTGGAAAACAAAAATATCAAAAACTCTCAATTTCTCTTCCTTCTCTTCTTGGCCGAGAGCCTCCTTCTCTCTTTGAAAATTTTGTTGCAAAATTTTCAAGCTTGCTAGCACATTTGGAGTCTTGTGAGGTGATAGGGAAACTCATCCTTGAGTTGGGAATTCAATTACAAAGCTTGGAGCTTCCATACATCAAAGAAAGTTTTGAACTTTAACGAAATCAATATAAGTTCTTTCCGCAAACTTACTTATTCTATTCACACACAAATCATGACTTAGAGACCTTAGGCATGTCTAGGACACTAACAATGATATCATTAGCCACCTAAACTTGATTTAAATTTCTAGGGTTTATATACTTGATTTGGGGATTTTATGCTTAGAGCTTGTAAATGCCTAAATTGGTTGTTTGGTTGTGCTTGGATGATGGTAACTTAGAGTTATGCATCAATGATTTATGAAAAATTGATTGGATCTAATTTTCCCTTAAATCTATGTCATGGCCGAAACTAGCCCTAGATGACTCATGGTGATTTTTTTTGAAAATTTGACAATTGGATGTGTTAAAAGCATGAAATAAATCTCGTATGGTGATTTAATTGGATTGAAATCAAATTGAGTGTTATTTTATGCAATTACTGTGAGATTGAGCATGTTGGAATGGATTGATTTTGCTTCAATTTGTGTTGGACATGAATTGGATAATTAAAGCATGATTAATTTGATTAATTAGTGTTTTGAAAATATTAGATTAATAGATTAATTATGTTAATTGCACTTTAATTAGATTAATATGTAATTTGGAATAATATGTTAATTTAATTTGTTATATTTGGGCTTAATGGGCTTGGTTGGGCCAAGTTTGGTTTTGGAAAATTGGGTTGGATCCAATTGGGCCTAAAACCATTTTCATAAAGTCCAAATATGACTTTTGGGCCTTTAAATTTTAATTGGGCCTAATGGGCTTAAATTGATTTTGGCATAAGGTGATTCCGAATTGGGCCTTGGCATTTTGGGTTGGATCCATAATTGCCAAACCCATGCCTAAAGAATTAATTAAAAGCCCATTGAACTTTAATTAAATAGGCATTGGATGCTAAATGGGCCTTTGAGACCCATTTAGATTGGATTTGGAATCCAAGTCTAAAAGGCACTATTAAAAGTGTAATTATTTAATTTGGAATTAAAAATAAATTAGTATTGAATATAATTTAAATTGCATTTAAAATTGTAGTTCGATATAATTCAAGAATATGTACTTTGAGTATTTATTCTTAAACGAGCTGGACTTGCGCAAATCAAATCGTTGTATGAATATTGGATGGTCATTAATTCAAAGATTAATTAATTGGATTAGATTGATTGAACAACATGCTTTGTGTGAATACTTGGATGTATTTGTATGAATAATGTATATCGGATGGATATTAGTCGGGTGGGGCAATTTTGGAAATTGTTGTAATAAATTTGGAATTTATTAAATTGGACCTGTGTGTCCAGCCTATCATCTCTTTACTCTTTGTATTTCTCTTCTCACCAATTCCCCTCAATGTAAATGAGGTTTCTCTATGTATTATGTAATTGGGTAGAAGTATGTATAGTGCTAGCGGGAGAGATGAAATAGAGTGATTTGTTCTAGGAACAAATTGTATTATATATCCATCCGCATATCATTATTAATTTATTCACGCCTTATTATACTTTTATAATGCATGTTTAAGAGTGTATGATGAGACCTAATGAAAGCTAATAAATTGGATGCCACTTTACGCGAAAAACCATCACTACAATATTAAGCGTTTTCCTTCCATTGAGTGGTTCCTTCTCAAGATCCAAGATTGGCTTTGATTTGTTGGCCAAAGTCAAGATCATTGTCCATCGTGGATGTGTTTGAACCACAAAGGCTTTGTTTTATATCGCATGTCTTGGGCAGTTGTGACTTGTTGGCCAAAGTCAATGTCTCTTCTTATTCATCGACGTGGATTACGAAGCTTTCCCACTGTCAATGGGTCGCGCTTAACTGGAATCTTTAAGCTTGTTGAGCCAAAGTCAAGGCTTAGTTGATTCAGAGGAAAAGGTTTGGAAATATATATTGGAAATATATCATGGACTTGGAGGTCCACCTACCGGATCTAGGAATTGGATGGGATCCAATTGATCTTAGAGATCTACCTAGTTAAGTTTCATACAGCTTGTTGGCCAAAGTCAAGGTTGTGTGTTATTTAATGGGATCCTAGCCCACTAGGAAACTAGGTTTCCCGAGTACTCCAAAGAGGGTTAGAGGCTCGCCGAAAAATAGTGGGAGGCTGTTAGTGTCCTACACATGCCACAAGATCACTAAGATGATTTGTTGTGTGAAAAATCAAAGACAAGTTGCGGAAAAACTTACTTTGATCGGATGAGATTCAAAACTTTTTCTTTGTATTTCGGAAGCTCCAAGCTTTCTATGTTGTTCCAAACTCAAGGGTGAGTTTCCCTATCACCTTTACTTGACTCCTTATGTGCTAGCAAGAACAAAAAACGAAAGAAATTTTGCCCTCCAAGAGAAGCAAGGTTTCAGCCAAACAAAGAAGAGGAGAAGAGAGAGTGTTTTTGATATTTTGATTTCCAAAATCTAATACCAAAGTCAACCACCAAAAATTGTGTATATCATTTTCTAAAAAGAAAAACTGAAGGCAAAGTGTGTTTGGACAAGAAAGCTTTAAAAGCTCCCAACCACTTCTATCACTCTAGTGACTTGTTGATGTAAGTTGGTGGGTCCCACACTTAAATTCAAAAATTCAAGTTGGGTTGCTCAACACCCTACGGGCTCGGTTTCGTTTAATCCGATTAAACGAATTTTCTGTCGCAACGTAATTAAATCTAATTTAATTAAATAATAATGTCTAGCAAAATTATTACGGAAGTCGCTTACGAATTAATTCCAAATTAATTCGTTCGCTTGAATTAAAATCCAATTTTAATTCAGCATTGAAATCCAATTTCAATTAATATATCTAATATATTATTTTAGCCCAATTAATTAAATAGTAAGATCTAATTTCACTATTAAATTCATTTTGCCGATTAATTCCAAATTAATCGCGCTCTCTCATTTCGAAGAATTTAATCCCAGATAAATTCTCGACGCAATTAATCCCAGATTAATTCTTGTCGTAATTAATCCCAGATTAATTTTCTCTCTCATAATTAATCCTAGATTAATTATGTTCGAGTCAAATGTCATCGGTGAATCTTTGGGAAGCGACCCAAGAGATCCCTGGATATGTTGGCAGTAAATCCGGTTGTCGGACTATCCGAACACGTGCGTACCCGGTACCACGTTCTTACCGATTTACAAGACATGTTTGGCTTTTAGAAAAGCACCGTGCCTACCCAATTCTCCAGAAATATTCAACGAGGAATATGTAATCTTTATCAGGCATAATATACTAAGTATTGCGTATTACGAACCAGTATCGGATGTCACATGCTAGGCCCAGGGCTGGAATTGTGTATGCCCCATACGAAGCATATATCGGATCACTAGCAACTAGTCTCTTTAATCGGATAATCATGACCTTGTCATATTATCCTGATAGCTGCAGCCTAGCTTTGTACGTTTGTATGTTGCCATCCATGTTTGTCTTCACCATGAAGACTCATTTTCTACCAATAGGCACAATGTCTTCTGGTACATCAACCAGTATCCAAACTTGGTTGGTATACATGGAATCCATTTCGCACCTCATGCAACCTTGCCATAAACCGGAGTTGATACCTTGTATCATTTCCTCATACGTAGTCGGTTCGTATTTCTTAAATTAAGATTAATATATACATGAGGTGAGATCAGAAACCCATACCTCTTAGGTTGTATTCTGACTCTCTCGGACCTACGTGGTTCTTGTGTATTAGAAGATTGTGGAACAGTTTCATCCCTGATAAACTGTTCGTGTTCCGTTAGGGGATCGGTGCCTGGAATAGTATCACTCCGATTTTCATCGAGTTCTACTTTCCTCCCACTTACCACTGCATTTAGGATTTCCTCCTAGGAAAATCGCATGGAGAGCAACAAATTTCTTTGTTCTCTTGTGAGTTGTGGAATTGGTTTCCCTAATATAACCAATTACAAATGGGCACTTGTCCGATTTGGGTTCTAGTTTGGTACCATCCAAATATATGCTCAGCATTCCCAAATCTTCAGGAATCAGAAACCCGGTTTCTTTCCTGTCCATATGGAGTTCTTCCAACAGAATTTAACAGAACCTTATTCAAAATAAGTATTGCATTGTTCAATGCGTAACCCGTGAAAGAAATTGGTAGCTCAGTGTGACTTATCATTAACCTAACCATGTCCAACAAAGTCCGGTTTCTTCGTTCAGATACACCACTCAATTGAGGTATTTCAGGAGGAGTCCACTATGAAAGAATACCATACTCTTTCAAGTAATCGAGAAACTCATTGCTCAAGTATTTTCCACCACGGTCCAACCGTGACGTTTTAATACTTTTGCCGGTCTGTTTTTCTACTTCGTGTCGAAACTCTTTGAATTTATCAAAAGTTTCCGATTTGTATTTCACAAGAAACACATAACAATAACGCGATGCAACATCCGTAAAGATTATGAAGTATTTTTATCCACCTCTAGCCTGGCTAGACATGGGCCCGTATACATCACCATGAACGAAGGCTAACATCTCGGTGGCACGTACACCTTTACCGCTAAAAGGCGTTTTAGGCATTTTGCCTAATAAACAAGATTCGCAGACATCATATGATTTAGGATCAAATCCGTCCAAGTATCCACTCTTCAAAAGTGTGGATATACGAGTCTTGTTAAATGTGTCCCAGACAACAATGCCACAAATAAGTCTCATTAGAATTACTCAATTTGAGCCATTTGTTTGTCATGTTATATGTTTTAGATTTGTTTATATTCAAAATATAAATATTGTTATTCACATCTAATGTGTATATCTCAATATCATCTTTATAAAAAAAACACCCAGTTTTCTGGAACATAAAGGTATACCCGCAACGGGTTAAACTAGATATAGAGATAATGTTTCTAGTCAAACTAAGTACATTATAACAGTTTCCTAATTTAAGTACATGCCTAAAGGGCAGTTCCAAAACTTAGGTTCCCACAGCCAAAACAGCGACTCTCGTCCCATTTCCGACTCATAGGTCGATCTCATCTGAAGCTAGTCTCCTGCTAATCAGCAGATCCCGCACATCAGTATATATGTATGTACCATATCCAGTATCAAAATCCAATTTTAAAACTGGCAGTGGACATGTTTATAACAAACATACCTGAAGTCGGAGCCTTGCCCGCCTTCACTTACTGCATGTCTGCCTTTTCCATACGGTAGTCACGCTTTCAGTGACCATGTTTGCCATAATTTAGGTAGAAATATTGGGATATGTCATTTGTCTTCCAAGAAGACTGTGACGATTTTGCCTTTACCCTTTACTTCATACCCCCAGATGCCTTCGGCCATGCCTTGGCCTTCTGGGATGTCGAAGTAAGATGCGCCTTGCACTTCTTGCCCTTTTGGAAGCTCTGGTTTTGCCTCCTTGAGCATAGTCATTAACTCTCCAAGAGTTTTCTCTTGGTTCATGATGAACCTGCCCCAGCTTTCAGGTAGAGACTATAAGATCAAATCTATGGAAGTCTCGACCTCGTAGGTAATGCCAAGCTAACCTAGCTGTTCGATGTCAGCAATCATCTGCGACATCTAGTGTTTGACAGATGTACCCTCTGACATACGTGAGCGAAAGAGCTTCTTTTGCAATTTATACTTATGAGATCTAAGGTTAGATCTTTGAAGATCCTTCAATTTTCAATATCATACTATAAGAATCAAGTCCTTTGTTCTGACGACGAAATTAAGGAGTTATTGCGGCAAGCATGATGGATTGAGCACTAAAATTATCATCACGATGAGTCTTCCAAAGCTCATGCTCTACTATTTGCTCAACTTCGGACTCAGGCCCGAGAGGTTTCTCTATTACATAGAGTAACTTCTTGGCTCCCAGGACTATCCTGAGATTCATCTCCCAATCTGAAAAATTTACGCAGTTAAAGACATTTTCACCTAGGATTATGTCCCTTAACGCTAATCTTTCAGTCATCTTGATTGCTATAGTCTAACTATCCAGTCAACGATTTTGGGTACACTCAAAATGCAATGGTTACTATAGTCTAACTATATAACCAATTACAAATAGAGTAGTGTCTTATACAGTCTAACTGTTCAAAGAAATCAATATTCAATATTAGTCCAACTAATATATTTATAACAACGATAAATAAAATAAAAGAGCGCGTGTTGGCAAGTATCTGAACGAAATTGTAAATTTAATACTAGCCTCCCACTATTTTTCGGCGAGCCTCTAACCCTCTGTTGAGTACTCGGGAAACCTAGTTTCCTAGTGGGCTAGAATCCCGTTAAATAACACACAACCTTGACTTTGGCCAACAAGTTGTATGAAACCTAACTAGGTAGATCTCTAAGATCAATTAGATCCTATCCAATTCCTAGAACTGGTAGGTGGACCTTCAAGTCCGAAACATATATCCAATATATGTAAATATATCCAATATATTTCCTAACATTTTCATCTGAATCAACTAAGCCTTGGCTTTGGCTCAACAAGCTTAATGATTCCAGTTAAGCACGACCCATTGACAGTGGGAAAGCTTCGTAATCCACATCGATGACCTAGAAGTGACCTTGACTTTAGCCAACAAGTCACAACCGCCCAAGACATGCGATATAGAACAAAGCTTTCGTGGTTCAAACACATCCGCGATGGACAATGTTCTTGACTTTGGCCAACAAACCAATGCCAATCTTGCATCTTGAGAGAAAACCACTCAATGGAAGGAAAACGCTTAATATTTGAGTGAGGGTTTTTCGCGTAAATTGGCAAACAATTTATTATCTTTGATTAGGTCTCATCATACACCCTTAAGCATGCATTATAACAGAATAATAAGGCGCGAAATAAATAATAATGATATACGGATGGATATATAACACAATTTGTTCCTAGAACAAATCTCTCATTTTCCTCTCTCCCACTAGCACTATTCTTACTTCTACCCAATTACATAACACTAAAAGAAACCTCATTTACATTGAGGGGAATTGGTGAGAAGATAAATACAAAGAGAATAGAGATAATAGGCTGGACACGCAGGTCCAATTTAATAAATTCTAAATTTATTACAATAATTTCCAAAATTGCCCTCACCCTTCTAATATCTATCCGATATACATTATTCATTCATATACATCCAAGTATTTACACAAAGCATGTTATTCAATCAATCTAATCTAATTAATTAATCTTTGAATTAATGACCATCCAATGTTCAAACAACGATTTGATTTGCGCGAGTCCAACTCGTTTAAGAATAAATACTCAAAGTACGTATTCTTGAATTATATCGAACTACAATTTTAAATCCAATTTAAATTGTATCCAATACTAATTCATTTTTAATTCCAAATTAAATAATTACACTTTAAAAGGTGACTTTTAGACTTGGATTCCAAATCCAATCTTTATGGGTCTCAAAGACCCAATTAGTATCCAATACTATTCAATTAAAGTCCATTCGGCTTTCAATTAATTCTTTAGGTATGAGATTTGGCCATTATGGATCAAACCCAAGATGCCAAGGCCCAATAAGGAATCACTCTTTGTCCAAAATCAATTTTGGCCAATTGGGCCCAATTAAATTATTAAAGACCCAATTGTCATATTTGGACTTTATGGAAATGGTTTTAGGCCCAATTGGATCCAACCCAATTGTCCAAAATCAAACTTGGCCCAACCAAGCCCATTAAGCCCAATTACAATAATTAAATTAATATATTTTTTCAAATTACATATTAATTCAATTCAAGTGTAATTAACATAATTAATCAACTAATCCAATGTTTCTAAAACACTAATTAATCCAATTAATCATGCTCTTTAATTCCAATCATGTCCAACACAAATTGAAGCAAAAGAATTCATTCTACATGTTTATAGCTCACGGTTTTGACAAGAATTCATCATGCAATTTGATTTCAATCCAATTAAATCAACATCTAACATTCATTTCATGCCAATTAACATATCTAATTGTCAAATTTCAAAAATTCATCATGAGGACTCCTAGGGTTCAATTCGGCCAAGGTGGGAAATTGGGGATTTTTGATCTAATCAATTTTTCTCAATTCCTTAGATGTACAAATCCAATTCAACATCATCCAACCATAACCAAACAACCAATTTAGGCAAATCATGCTCCAAACACAAAATCCCCAAATTAAAGTCATGATCCATAGATTTTCAAATCAAACTTAGGATGGCTCTGATACCATTGTTAGTGTCCTACACATACCACAAGATCACTAAGATGATTTGTTGTGTGAAAAATCAAAGACAAGTTGCGGAAAAATTTACTTTGATCGGATGAGATTCAAAACTTTTTCTTTATATTTCGGAAGCTCCAAGCTTTCTATGTTGTTCCAAACTCAAGTGAGAGTTTCCTTATCACCTTTACTTGACTCCTTATGTGCTAGCAAGAACAAAAAATGAAAGAAATTCTGCCCTCCAAGAGAAGCAATGTTTTAGCCAAACAAGGAAGAGGAGAAGATAGAGTGTTTTTGATATTTTGATTTCCAAAATCTAATACCAAAGTCATCCACCAAAAATTGTGTATATCATTTTCTAAAAAGAAAAACAAAAGGCAAAATGTGTTTGGACAAGAAAGCTTTAAAAGCTCCCAACCACTTCCATCACTCAACTGACTTGTTGATGTAAGTTGGTGGGTCCCACACTTAAATTCAAAATTCAAGTTGGGTTGCTCAATACACTGTGGGCTCAGTTTCATTTAATCCGATTAAAAAAAATTTCGTCACAGCGTAATTAAATCTAATTTAATTAAATAATAATGCCTAGCAAAATTATTACGGAAGTCGCTTACGAATTAATTCCAAATTAATTCGTTCGCTTAAATTAAAATCCAATTTTAATTCCACATTGAAATCCAATTTCAATTAATATATCTAATATATTATTTTAGCCCAATTAATTAAATAGTAAGATCTAATTTCACTATTAAATTCATTTTGCCGATTAATTCCAAATTAATCGCGCTCTCTTATTTCGACGAATTTAACCCCAAATAAATTCTCGACGCAATTAATCCCAGATTAATTCTTACCATAATTAATCCCAGATTAATTTTCTCTCTCATAATTAATCCTAGATTAATTATGTTCGAGTCAAATGTTATCGGTGAATCTTTGGGAAGCGACCCAAGAGATCCCTAGATATGTTGGCAGTAAATCCGATTGTCGAAATATCTGAACATGTGCGTACCCGGTACCACGTTCTTACCGATTTACAAGACATGGTTGGCTTCTAGCACAACACCGTGCCTACCCAATTCTCCAAAAATATTCAACGAGGAATATTTAATCTTTATCAGGCGTAGTATACTAAGTATTTTGTATTACGATCCAGTATCGGATGTCACATGCTAGGCCTAGGGCTGGAATTGTGTCTGCCCCGTACGAAGCATATATCGGATCACTAGTAACTAGTCTCTTTAATTGGATAATCATGACCTTGTCATATTATCCCGATAGCTGCAGCATTAAAGTGTACCAGTTCTATATCGGATCACTGCAAGTATTAGCGATGCAAGTCTCAGGTTAAGACCAAATACACCTACCCTGATTCGGATTCCCATAGACACATAGTCATACTACCAATGGGATTCCAATGGGTCTATCCAGAGCGAAGCTGTTCCCGTACCATCAGCAAACAGAACCTCATATCACACTTGCATAAGTATCTAATACTTAAATATATGAGAACTATGCCGTTAAGCTTCCATAACGCCCACAAATGCAATACTAACCTATTACGTATTATCGATGTCCAGTCTCGATAATACTACAACTAAGGATATTTAATGATCAAATCTTTCATGGATTAATATTGTCTCATATCTTATTAATCTGGAACTGATCATATGGACTTTTATTATTTATATATCCAAGTAATCCAATTACAAAATGATAAAAAAGCAATTTCCTTTGTCACATAGTTAATTTGTACAAAGAACACCATGTCTTTTACAAATAGTGATGTTATGGGTCATAATTGTCCAACAGAGGCTAGTATTAAATTTGCAATTTCGTTAAATACTTGCCAAATACGCACTTTTAAATTATTTTCGTCATTATATATTTTTATTAGTTGGACTAATATTTTATTGTTTTTATTGAACAGTTGGACTGTACTCATATAACTTCATTTGTAGTTGGTTATATAGTTAGACTATAGTAATCATTACATTTGATTGTACCGATATCGTTGATTGAATAGTTGGACTATTGCAATCAAGATGGCTGGAAAGATTAGCGTTAGGGATATCATCATTGGTGATAATGTCTTTAACGGCGCGAATTTTCTAGATTGGGAGATGAACCTCAGGATAGTCCTGAGGGCTGAGAAGTTACTCTATACGATAGAGAAACCTCTCGGGCCTAAGCCCGAAGTTGAGCAGCCAGCTGAGCTTGAGCTTTGGAAGACTCATAGTGATGATAACTCAACCGTTCAATCCGTCATACTTGCCATAATGACCCCTCAATTTCATCGTCAAAACAAGGGATTGGATCCTTACAACATGATGTTAAAATTGAAGGACCTTCACATATCTAACCTTAGATCTCAGAAGTATGAATTACAGAAGAAGCTTTTTCGCTCTCGTATGTCAGAGGGTACATCTATCGAGCACCATGTGTCGCAGATGATTGCTGACATCGAACATTTAGGTCAGCTGGGCATAACCTTCGAGGCCAAGACTTCCATAGATTTGATCTTACAGTCTCTGCCTTATAGCAGGGGCGGGTTCATCATGAACTATAATATGTTGAACCAAGAGAAGACTCTTGGAGAGTTGATGACGATGCTGAAAGAAGCAGAGCCAGAGCTTCTGAAGGACAAGAAGCGTGAGACACATCTTAATTTGACATCTCAAAAGGCCAAGGCTTGGCCGAAGGCTTCTGGAGGTGTGAAGAAAAAAAAGAAAAGAAAGGGCGAGGCCAAATCGTCAAAGTCTTCTGGGAAGGCAAAGGAAATATCCCAAGATGTTTGCCTACATTATGGCAAATGGGGTCACTGGCAGCGTGATTGTCGTGAGTACAAGGCGCAAATGAAGTAAGTGAAAGCTCCGGCTTCAGGTATGTTTGTTATTGAAATAAACATGTCTACTTCTACTTTTAAAAATTGGATTTTTGATTCTGGATGTGGTACTTATATATGTACTGATGTGCAGGATCTATAGATTAGCAGGAGACTAGCTTCGGACCTACGAGTTGGAA
Source organism: Zanthoxylum bungeanum (assembly GCA_019454045.1). Lineage (NCBI taxonomy): Eukaryota > Viridiplantae > Streptophyta > Magnoliopsida > Sapindales > Rutaceae > Zanthoxylum > Zanthoxylum bungeanum. The sequence continues at coordinate 67,443 of SKCR01038181.1, read as the reverse complement.
ACGGGACGAGAGTCGTTGTTTTGGCTGTAGGGACCTATGTTTTGGAACTACCCTCGGGGCATGTACTTATATTATCAGACTGTTATTATGTACCTAGTTTGACTAGAAATATTATCTCTGTATCTTGTTTGACCCAATGCGGGTATACCTTTGTATTCCGGAACACTGGGTGTTTTGTTTATAAAGATGATTTTGAGATATGTACAGCTGATGCTAATAATGGACTTTATATTTTTAATATAAATGAATCTCAAACATATAACATGACAAACAAAAGGCTCAAATTGAGTAAAACATATGAAACTTATATGTGGCATTGTCGTTTAGGACACATTAACAAGACTCATATATCCACACTTTCGAAGAGTGGATACTTGGACGGATTTGATCCTAATTCATATGATGTCTGCAAATCTTGTTTATTAGGCAAAATGCCTAAAACGACTTTTAGCAGGAAAGATGTACGTGACATGGAACTGTTAGCCCTCGTTCATAGTGACGTATGTGGGCCCATGTCTAGTCAGGCTAGAGGTGGATATGAATACTTCGTAACCTTTACGGATGATGTATCACGTTATGGTTATGTGTATCTTATGAGACACAAGTCGGAAACTTTTGAAAAATTCAAAGAGTTTCGACACGAAGTAGAAAAACAGATCGGCAAAAGTATTAAAACATTATGGTCGGACCGTGATGGAGAATACTTAAGCAATGATTTTCTTGATTACTTAAAAGAATATGGTATTCTTTCACAGTGGACTCCTCCCGAAATACCTCAACTGAATGGTGTATCCGAACGGAGAAACTGAACTTTGTTGGACATGGTAAGGTCTATGATGAGTCGCACTTAGCTACCAATTTCCTTTTGGGGATATGCATTGAACAATGCAATACTTATTTTGAATAAGGTTCTGTCAAAGTCTGTTGGACAGACTCCATATGAAATATGGACAGGAAAGAAATCGGGTTTCTCATTCCTGAAGATTTAGGGATGTTGGGCATATGTTAAACATTTGGATGGTACCAAGCTAGAACCCAAATCGAATAAGTGCCTATTTATAGGTTATCCTAGGGAAACCAAAGGATACTACTTTTACAACACACAAGAGAATAATGTATTTGTTGTTATCCATGCGGTTTTCCTCGAAAAGGAATTCCTAAATGAAGTGATAAGTGGGATGAAAGTATAACTCGATGAAAATCGAAATGTACTATTCCTGGCACCAACTCCATCACGGAACACGAACAGTTCATCAGGGATGAGACTGTACCATAATCTTCTAATACACAAGAACCGTGTAGGTCGGAGAGAGTCAGAAAATAACCTGAGAGGTATGGGTTTCTGATCTAACCTCATATGGCTATCAACCTCATTGAGGAAGACGAACCAGCTACGTATAAGGAAGCGATACAAGGTATCGACTCCACTTTATGGCAAGAGGCCATGAAGTCTGAAATGGAATCCATGTATACCAACCAAGTTTGGACACTGGCTGATGCACCAGAAGGCGTTAAGCGATTGGTTGTAAATGGGTCTTCAAGAAGAAGAATGATATGGATGGCAACATACAAATGTATAAAGTTAGGCTTGTAGCGAAAGGGTATCTTCAACGATATGGTGTCGATTACGATGAAACTTTTTCACTTGTTGCCATGATTAAATCCATTCGGATAATGCTTGCAATTATTGCATATTTCGATTATGAAATATGGCGGATGGACGTCAAAACCACTTTCCTTAACGAAAACCTTTTGGAGGATGTTTATATGCAACAGCCTGACGATTTTGTCATGCCAAATCATAAAAACAAGGTTTGCAAGTTAAATCAATCCATTTATGGATTGAAACAAGGATCCCATTCTTGGAACCAACGTTTTGATGAGATCATAAAAGAATATGGTTTCATTCAAAACGAAGATGATTCTTGTGTATATAAGAAGGTTAGTGGGAGCACACTGACATTCATTGTCCTTTATGTTGATGATGTATTGCTTATTGGAAATGACATTCCCATGCTACAATCGGTGAAAGCTTGGCTTTCATTAAAATTCTCCATGAAATATTTGGGAGAAGCAGACTTTATTCTGGGAATAAGGATCTACCGGGATAGATCTAGAAAGCTACTTGGACTCTCCCAGAGCTCATACATTGACAAAGTGTTGAAGAGATTCAACATGGATCAGTCTAAGATGGGGCTTCTTTCAGTGTCACATGACGTCTCTCTATCTAAGGACATGTGTCCTAAAACTCAAGATGAGAGAGAGAATATGAGTCGGATCTTGTTCGCTTCTACAGTCGGATCAATCATGTATGCCATGATATGTACACGACTTGATGTCTTATATGCTTTGAGCATGTGCAGTCGCTATCAGGCCGATCCAAGTGATGGTCACTGGATTGTTGTTAAGAACATCCTTAAGTATCTTAGACGAACTAAGGATGATTTCTTAGTCTATAGAGATGGAGAACTTGAGGTGACTGGGTTCACCGATGCAAGTTACTGGAAATCCTGATGGTCACTGGATTACTGTTAAGAACATGTTGATGTCTCATATTTTGTTTGAAAAATGGAGCAGTGAGCTGGAAATCTTCCAAGCAATAGACTGTTACCGATTTAACAATGGAAGCGGAATATATCGCTGCAACTGAGGCAGCAAAAGAAGCAGTTTAGATCCATAAATTCCTAACTGGATTAGGAGTAGTTTCGTTAGTAGCTGAGCATGTTCCTTTGTATTGTGACAATAACGGGGCTATAGCGCAGGCTAAGGAACCGCGGTCTCATCAATGATCCAAGCATGTACTTCGATGTTTCCATCTGATTCGTGAGATCATACATCGTGGTGATGTGAAGATCAAAAAGATCGCATCAGATGACAATATTGCAGATCCACTGACGAAAGCTATTTCTCAGCAAAAGTTTGAGCAACACATACATAGTTCAGGTGTTAGATACTTGATTGATTGGCTATGAGCCAAGTGGGAGATTGTTGGACAATTATGACCTATAACATCACTATTTCTAAAAGACATTGTGTTTTGTACAAATTAACTGTGTGACAAAGGAAATTGATATTTTATCATTTTGTAATTAGATTACTTGGATATATATATAAATGATAAAAGTGCTTATGATTAGTTCCGGATTAATAAGATATGAGACAGTATTAATCCACGAACGGTTTAATCATTAAATATCCCTAGCCGTAGTATTATCGAGACTGGACATCGATAATGCAGAATATACTAGTATTACACTTGTGCGCGTTATGAAAGCTTAACGGTATAGTTATCATATATTTTTGTATTGGATACTTATGCAAGTATGATAGGAGGTTCTGTTAGCCATTGGAACATGAACAACTTCCCTCTAGATAGACCCATCGGAATCTCAGGTAGTATGACTATGTGTCTATGGGAATCCGAATCAGGGTAGGTGTATGTGGTCTTAACTTAAGACTTGCATCGCTAATACTTGCGATGATCAGTACGCTTTGGTTTTGGTTGTCTGGAGCTTTAGTAGGTTCTGTGGATGCCTCTTCTGGGTTTACTGAGAATCGTAGTGTATTGGGTGTGATGTCAAGATGGAAGTATCACGTTAGTCATATGGAGATGATGATCACGCAGGATACATAACTAGTACTCTTAAATGATGCAGCTATCGGGATAGTATGACTAGGTCATGATTATCCGATTACAAAGACTAGTTGTTGATGACCCGATATATGCTTTGTACGGGGGCAGACACAATTCCAGCCCCAGGCCTAGCATGTGATATCCGATACTAGATCATATTACGCAATGTATAGTATACTATGCCTGATACAGATTATATATTCCTCATTGAATATTACTGGAGAATTGGACAGGCACGGTGCTTTGCTAGAAGCCAACCATGTCTTGTAAATCGATAAGAACGTGGTACGGGGTACGCACGTGTTTGGATAGTCCAATGACCGTATTTACTGCCAACATATCTAGAGATCTATTTTGTCGCTTCCCAAAGATTCACCGATGACATTTGACTCGAACCGAATTAATCTTGGATTAATTATGAGGGAGAAAATTAATCTGGGATTAATTACAGCAAGAATTTATCTAGGATTAATTCGCGTAGAAGAGAGAACGCGATTAATTTGAAATTAATCGATAAAATAAATTTAATAGTTAAATTGGATTTTTCTATTTAATTTACTTATTTGGGCTAAAATAATATATTGGATATATTAATTTGAAATTGGATTTCAATACGGAATTAAAATTGGATTTTAATTCAAGCGAATGAATTAATTTGGAATTAATTCGTAAACGACTTTCGTAATAATTTTGCGAGGCATAATTATTTAATTAAATTGGATTTAATTATTTAGCGATGGAAAATTCGTTTAGTCGGATTAAATGAATCCGGACCCAAAGCTTAGTTGTGTGTTGGAGATGCCCACCAAATTTTGAATTTCAAAGTGGTGGGACCCACTTGACTTACATCAATTTGTCAAAAGTTAATGGAAGTGGTTGAGCTCATTTATTGAAATCTTACACACAACCAAAGTGTGTTAAACAAGTTTTGTATCACATCACAACTTGAGAGCTTAACTTTGGTATTATTTTTGGAAAACAAAAATATCAAAAACTCTCAATCTCTCTTCCTTCTCTTCTTGGCCGAGAGCCTCCTTCTCTCTTTGAAAATTTTGTTGCAAAATTTTCAAGCTTGCTAGCACATTTGGAGTCTTTTGAGGTGATAGGGAAACTCATCCTTGAGTTGGGAATTCAATTACAAAGCTTGGAGCTTCCATATATCAAAGAAAGTTTTGAACTTCGACCAAATCAATGTAAGTTCTTTCCGCAAACTTACTTATTCTATTCACACACAAATCATGACTTAGAGACCTTGGGCATGTCTAGGACACTAACACGTTACACTTTAAAAGATCAAGATAAAACCACATTCACATGTCTGTTTGGTACTTATGCTTTTCGTCGCATGCCATTTGGTTTATGCAATGCACCTGCTATATTTCAAATATGCATGTTGGGTATTTTTAGTGATATGATTGAGAAATGCATGAAAGTATTTATGGATGACTTAACTATCTTTGGTAATTCTTTTGATGCATGTTTACTTAATCTAAAGACAGTGTTAGCTCGATGTCAAGAAATGGTCTTTTTTTAAATTAGGAAAAATATCACTTCATGGTTTCTTCAGGTATTGTAATGGGTCATATTATTTCTTCGAGGGTTCTTGAAATAGATAATTCAAAAATTGAGTTAATATCCAAGTTACCCATACCTAAGACTGTGAAAGATGTTCGATTTTTTCTTGGGCATGCTAGTTTCCATAAAAGGTTTACACATAATTTTTCTTTTATATCTACACCATTGTGTAACCTTCTTGTTAAAGATTCCTTGTTTGAATGGACACGGGAGTGTGAAGATGCCTTCAGAATATTAGTTACTAAACTCACTTCTGCCCCAATTATGCAGTCACCTGATTGGAACTTACCTTTTGAAATTATGTGTGATGCTAGTGACTATGCAATTGAAGCAGTTTTGGGTCAACAAAGGGAAGAGAAACCTTTTGTTGTTTACTATGCTAGCAGAACCTTAAATAGTGCTCAAGTGAAATATTCCACAACTGAAAAAAAAATTGTTAGCTGTAGCTTTTGCTTTGGATAAATTTGGTGCTTATCTTATTAGCTCACCTATAACTTTTTTCACTGACCATGCAGTCTTAAAATACATCCTTTCTAAGAATGATGCTAAGTCACGATTGATTAAGTGGATTTTTTTGTTACAGGAATTTGATTTAACTATCAAGGATAAGAATGGTGTTGAAAATATGGTGGCAAATCACTTATCTCGTCTAGAGTTTAATGACTCCGCCAATGGCCTTCCCATTCATGATGATTTCCTTGATGGACACCTATTTGCTGTTACACAAGCACCATGGTATGCACATATAGTCAACTACTTAGTTTCTGGTGAGTTTTCATCTATTTGGAATGCACAAGATAAAAGTAAGTTCTTGGTCGAGATATGTAATTTTTATTTGGATGATCTATATTAATTTAAATATTGACCTCACCAAATATTGTGACGTTGCATTCCTGAGGATGAGGTTTTAAATGTACTTACATTTTGTCATTCCCACTCATATGAAGGCCATTTTTATGTAAAGAAAACTACTGTAAAAAGCCTGCAATGTAGTTTTTATTGGCCTACTTTATTTAAAGATACAAATGGTTTATGTCGTTCCTGTGAAATATGTCAAAAATTAGGTGCACTACCCTGTCGTTATATGATGCCTCTTAACTCTATTCTTGTCATTGAAATATTTGATTGTTGGGGTATTGATTTTATGGGACCTTTCGCACCTTCTTTTGGATATCTTTATATTTTTCTTGCAGTAGACTATATGTCTAAATAGGTTGAGACAGTGGCGTGCCGAGCTAATGACAACACCATTGTGGTTAAATTCTTAAAGGAATATGTACTGCCACGTTTTGATATGCCACGTGTCATTATTTGCGATCAAGGGAAATATTTTTGTAATCGATATTTTAAAATTTTTATACGCAGGTATGGTGTAGTGCATAAAACTTCCACTACCTATCATCCACACACAAATGGGCAAGTAGAGTTAGCAAATAAGGAGATAAAACAAATTTTAGAGAAAACTGTAAACCCCGACTGCAATGATTGGTCATTACGACTCCCAGATGCACTTTGGGCATACCGTACAGCTTACGAATCGCCACTTGGGATGTCTCGTTATAGACTTGTATTTGGAAAGGCATGTCATTTACCAGTTGAGTTAGAACACAAAGCTTATTAGGCTATTAAAGCTTTTAACTTTGATTTGAGTACTACATGCATACATCGAAAGCTCCAACTGATAGAACTTGTAAAACTTAGGAATGATGCTTATGAAAACTCTCGCATCTATAAAGCCAAGATGAAAGCTGCCAATGACAGGCATATCATGAGGAATAACTTTGAGCCAAACCAAAAGTTTTATCTTTATGAATCCCAACTCCATCTTCACCCAGGCAAATTGTGGTTCAGATGGACCAGACCTTTTATTGTGAAGTAAGTTTTCCCACATGGAGCTGTAGAAGTGGAAAACCCTATTGATGGTAGAGTGTTCAAAGTTAATGCAAAGCGATTAAAATCGTTTATTTATAATAATATCCTTGCAGCAGAGGATGCCCCTCTTGCTGACCCGCCTTATGAGGATTGATCTTCATCTCCTCATTGTTTTTACATTTTTTTAATTAATTTATTAATTTATTTATTTTTCTGTTTCCTTTTGTTTCTTTTGTTTCGTTTTGTTTCCTGTTTCGTTTCTAGGACGACACCATATTTCACCTTGGTTCACATTCTCTCTTATCAGGTGAACTCCTTCCTTTTCTAACATCATTATTGCTGTTAACATTGTGGGCAATATTTAATCTAGGTTGGGGTGGTAATATCATATGTTTTATCTGGTTGTTAATATGTTAGTCATGTTATCTTTCATGTTATCATTTTGTTGTTCTAAAAAAAAAGTTTTCATTAGATATACATATTCCGATAAAAAGAAATGCAATTATTGTTCTACTTCAAGCTATGGCTCTTAGAAAAAGATAAATACTTTTTGAGTCAATATTGAACCTTTGAGTTGAGTTTTATCTTGAGTATATTTCAAATTAAGAACTTATCAATTCTACCTAGTTCACACTTTAGATTTGATGTTGAGATAGTAAAATTGAGATTGTTCGATAGAATATATGACCACATGCCTAGACATCTATCACTAATGCAATATCCGTAGGCTAGTTGGTTAGAAATAGCTACCTATAACTGTTAAGTGTGAATCTATCCATGAGTAATCTGAGCCTATATACCACTAGTGTGTAGAGGACGATCTATCGTGAGAATAGGGCTATCTTAACAGATAGTGTGAAAGCTCATAACCAATATAAAAAAATAAAAAAAGAAGTGAAAGAACACATGACCTTGTTAACAAAAAAAGAGATAGAGAGAGATATGGAGATTTTAAGATAATAGATTGGTTAGACCCATTCAGTCGAGCTTTTTTTATTTGACATTGTTAAAATTGATGATTTGAGGAATGAAGTTTGTTAGAATTGATTCACTCACACACAAATATGATATTGTAAGCTCATCGTTTTGAGGAAGTTGCAACCTAGATAATGTTTTAAATAATTCTTTAAGCCATACCATTGAGTAATCTTTGAGGACATCATTGTGTAGATCTGACTGAGATATTTTTGTTTCTATTTTTATATGCTTTTATTTTGAATAACGTTTGTGGGTGTCATCGTTGTAAGCCCTCACAAGATTATAACTCGTCCACTAGGGCCACCTAGGGGTTTAAAGGCTTGTTGCATATGCTAAATACAATCGTGATCCATACGAAAATGGCTTAGATAGTTTTTATTTATTTTACGTATTTTTATTTATTAATTTAGTCTATCTTGTATTTTCTTTTTGCGCTTGAATTGCTAGGGACTAGCAATAAGCTGGTTGGGGGTTGTGATAAGTGCACACAAGTGTACTTTATGCTGGGGTTTTATGGCGAAAATCCGGTAACGCATCGGAATAGCGGAAAATCAAAATTTTCCGATTTCAAAATTTTTCTTGGATCAATTAAATAAACTTATTTATTTAATTATCCAATTATTTGTTTTCTGAAAAATTACACAATAAATCAAATTTCTTGGTAATTACTGAATTGCCCCACAACTTTACAAATTGATCATTTTAGCCCTAAAATTGTCAAATATAATTTTGGATGATTCTAAATCATTTCTAAAATGATTTCCAAAATGTCCAACACATCAAAATCAGATTGCAATAAAATCCCCAATTTTTGCCTAATTGTCGAACACACCCAGAAATTTTCAGTTTTTACAATTTGGTCATTTTTTGTTCAAAACATGTCAAGATCAAATCCAATCAACTCAAAAATTAATATGCATCATATACACACAATAATACATCACATATATGAAAATCTCCAAATTTGGAAAGGGTTAAGAACCCTAATTTTATAATTTCTTCAAATTGATAAATCTTACCAAATCAATTAAATTCATCATTTTAATTCAATCTAAACTACACCAAACAAGTCTCACCGTCATGAAACAACTCAAGAAAAATTCTAGGTCATCAATGAGTGGCTTAGAAACTCTAGAATGGCAACATGATTATCAAATAATCAAAAGTAAGCCATTGAAACCATTTCAATCTCACTTATAAAACAATACATGCACACATCTTTCAAACAAGTTCACAACCACTTAAAACAAAAACTATAAGTGTAGAGACAACATCCCAGCAACACATGTTGAAGCTAAGCATGTTAGAAATATTTTCTATGTTGAAAGCTTTAAAGAAAAACTTACAAAATCAATAATTTTGCAAGCTTTTCCTTTTTGTCTTCAAACTTTTCTCTCAACTCTTTTGTATTTATTTTGGTAACTTATGAAAATGAAACAAAACAAAACAATATATACTTCACAAAATTGCCCTTGGCCGAATTTGTGTAGTATAAATATCTAGATATTTAATTTTTGTTTCAATTAATTTGCTTTATCAACTTGCATTTTGAATCATTACACCTTTAATGAATTTCAAAAAGTCAACAAAAACAACTCAAGGCATTTCCAATAAATATGAAAACTAAAGTTATTTATATTTTTAATTAATTTAATTATTTAACAATTAAATAATTATTTAAATACAAATATTTTAAATATATGTATTATATTTACTTTAAATATCCAAATACATATATATTTATGATATATGTCAAATATCACAATTTGACATTTAATTAATGTGTATTTAATAAAATCTATCATTAAGTACAAATACACAATAATTAAGAAATGACTATTAGGTCCCATCGCATGTACTTTTCGTCTAACCTTTAAACAATTTATAAATAATCAGTATTATTCATAAAAGTTTCCCTAGTGCTCTACAAGTATATTTCACTAGTGAGCTCTCTAGATTCAGGCATATCCGTCCCGAAATCCAATTTCGTGTCCATAATTTACCCACCCGTAAATTATGACGACCACGGATAAACTCGGTGAATATACAGGTCGAGGTTATGGCATATGTATAATTCCTCTGTCACAAGTATCCGGATATATCCCAGAGATATAGATGTAAACGCCAAATCTCTATAGGGACAATCTCGTCGACGTCTTTAGCAATCTCTAAAAGTACACTTAGAACTCACTTCTAAAGTGTACCACTGGCCCATGATTTTTATCTGATTTCTAATTATATATGGACTACCCATGCTCTGTACACATAATTGACGGATCCTATCTCGACACTCACAGGACACCCTGAGGATCTGCCCACACCCAACGAATAGTCGGCGGTCTGATCTGAATAGATCGGTCACGTGACTTCCATCTAAGTGTGGAAGATGTCTCATATGCCCACAATGGTATCTCAAGTCGAAGAATCACAAATGCTACTCAACCTAAGAAGATTTTTATTGACGTTGGTGTACCATCCTTTAAGAATCTTCAGTGAGTCATTCAGTGTTTATCCGCTATAAACACCTACACGTCTATACGAGTCTCCAAGACTCATGGTTCATTGAGAAACCATTGGAATCATAGATTCCAGTATACGACATGTACCGGTCTCAACGGGTTTAATTTACTGACCAAGTAGTGTAAACCTTGACCTGGAACTGTCTAAGAATGACAGCGTCATGATACAACTCAATGTCAGTTGCGAAGCTTTTGAAATTGCATCATGACTAATCATTCTATGGTCTATTACGTCCTTACCATATTAGAAGATATATTATATTATAGAAACTACTCATTTTATTCATAATAAAACATTTACAATAGTATTTACAAGGAAATACAATGGGGAATTGGCGCTTTGAGCACCAACCCCAACACTTTGAACATCACTTATTCAGGTTTATTGCTAAGTATTTAGTCTTATATTGATAAGTGCGGTTTATACCCACTTATTCATGCATTCTTAACTTACTATTTTGTTAAGTTTCGTATCATTTAATGTCTTTTGTAGTTTCTTTTATGATTTTATATGTATGAAGCATTAGGACATAGATCTTGGGGTAAATTGATGTGTTTTGGGACCCTACGGACGTATCAGAAGAACGCGAGAAAGCAGAAAATGCAGAAATCGGCAAGTTAGAAAAACCAATTGGCGCCGCGATTTTAGTGTTCCTAGAACATGTCAAGATCGTCTAAGAGTGATTTGTGTGTGAATTATCAAGAGAGTTGCGGAATACTCACATTGATTGGTTGAGGAGATTTCAAAAAATTCCTTCTTTGTTGGATGTGTTGGAAGCTTCGGAGCTTGAGATCGAGTTCCAAACTCTCGGGTGAGTCTCCCTATCACCTTCTTTTGACTCCTTAAAGTGCTAGCTATGTAGATTTTTGAAGCAAAAATCCATGGGAGAGAAGAGAAAGTCACGCCCATTTGAGAAGGAGAAGAGAGATGGTTGCTGTGAATAGTAAAATATGCACTTCTAAAGTGGACCAAATTAATATATAGTGAGTTTGAGTGTTGGAATAATTTTGAGTGTGTTATAAGTAAAGCCATGCCATCTTTCAACAAATCAAACTCATTATTTTATGCCTAACCACTTCCATCACATGTCTAACATGTGATGTAAGTGAAGTGGGTCCCACCACTTTTAAATTCCAAATTTAAGTCGGCTAATCCAACACGCAACTTCGCTTGGGCTCAGGTTCACTTAATTTCGAATTAAACGAATATGCCGTTGCGACTTAATTAAATGCAATTTAATCAAATAATAATAATACCTAGCAAAATTATTACGAAAGTCGCTTGCGAATTAATTCTAAATTAATTCGTTAGCTAGAATTAAAATCCAATTTAATTCCGCTTTGAAATCCAATTTCATTTAATATATCCAATATATTATTTTAGCCCAAATAAATAAATTAGATAGTAAAATCTAATTTAACTATTAAATTTATTTTACCGATTAATTCCAAATTAATTGAGTTCTCTCTTCTCGACGAATTTAATCCCAGATTAATTTATTCCCGTAATTAATCTTAGATTAATTTTCTCTCTCTCTTATAATTAATCCCAGATTAATTCTGTTCGAGTCAAACATCAACGGTGAATCTTTAGGAGGCGACCCAAGAGATCCCTGGATATGTTGGCAGTAAATACGGTCATCGGACTATTCGAATGCGTGCGTACCCGGTACCACGTTCTTACTGATTTGCAAGACATGGTTGGCTTCTAGCAAAACATCGTGCCTACCTAATTCTCCAGAAACATTCTTTAAAGGAATATATAATCTTTGTCAGGCGTAACATACATAGTATTGCGTATTACGATCCAGTATCTAATGTCACATGCAAGGCCTAGGGATGGAATTGTGTCTGCCCCGTACGAAGCATATATCGGATAACTAACAACTAGTCTCTATAATCGGATAATCATGACCTTGTCATATTATCCCGATAGCTGCAGCATACATGAGTACCAGTTCTGTATCCTGCGTGATCATCATCTCCATATGACTGAAGTGATACTTCCATCTTAACATCACACCCAATACACTACGATTCTCAGTATACCCAGAAGAGGCGTACACAGAACCTGTTAAAGCCCCGGACGATCAAAACCAAAGTATACTGATTGTCGCAAGTATTAGCGATGCAAGTCTCAGGTTAAGACCAAATACACCTACCCTGATTCAGATTCTAATAGACACATAGTCATACTACCAATGGGATTCCGAGGGGTCTATCCAGAGCGAAGCTGTTTCTGTACCATCGGTAAACAGAACCTTCTATTACATTTGCATGAGTATCCAATACCCAAACATATGAGAACTATGTCGTTACGCTTCCATAACACGCACAAGTGTAATACTAGCCTATTCCGCATTATCGATGTCCAGTCTCGATAATACTACGACTAGGGATATTTAATGATTAAACCTTACGTGGATTAATAATGTCTCATATCTTATTAATCAGGTACTAATCATATGGACTTTTATCATTTATATATCCCGGTAATCTAATTACAAATGATAAAAGAGCAATTTCCTTTGTCACATAGTTAATTTGTACAACAACACCATGTTCTGTACAAATAGGGATACTATTGGTCATAATTGTCCAACAATCTCTCACTTGGCCTATAGCCAATCACTCAAGTGTCCTACACTTGAACTATGTACGGGTTGTTCAAACTTCTGCTGAGAAACAGCTTTCGTCATCGGATTTGTAATGTTATTATCTGATATATTTTATTCGATCATCACATCGCTACGATGTATGATCTAACGAATCAGATGAAATAGTCAAAGTACATACTTGGATCATTGATGAGACCGTGATTCCTTAGTCTGTGTTGTAGCCCAGCTCAGCTGCTAACAGAACTATACCTAATCCAATTAGGATTATATAGATCCAAAATGCTTCTTTTACTGCCTCAGCTGCAGCAATGTTCCGCTTTTGTTATTTATTCGGCAACAGTATCTTTCTTGGAAGATTTATAGCTCACTGTTTCATTATTCAAACTAAATAAGTACCCTTATTGCGACTTAAAGTCGTCTTTGTCGGTTTGGAAACTTGTAGCGGTGAACCTAGACACCTCAAGTTCTCATTCTCCATAAATTAAGAAAGCATCCTTAGTTCGTCCAAGATACTCAAGGATGTTCTTTAGATCAATCCAATGACCATCACCTAGATTGGCCTTATAGCGTCTACATATGCTCAAAGCATATGAGACATCAGGTCACATACATTTCAAAAACGTACGAACTTTGGGAGAGTTTTCAGCAGCTTTCTAGATCTATCCCAGTAGATCTTTATTCCTAGAATAAAGCCTGTTTCTCCCAGGTATTCCATGGAGAATTTAATGAAAGCCAAGCTTTCACCGATTATATTATAGGAATGTTATTGCTAAGAAGCAATACATCATCAACTTATAGGACATTCAATGTCAGTGCGCTCCCACTAACCTTCTTATATACACAAGAATCATATTCGTTTTGAATTAAATCATAAACCATTATGATTACATCAAAACGCTAGTTCCAAGAACGCAATGCTTGCTTCAATCCGTAAATAGATCGATTTAACTTGCAAACCTTGTTTGCTTATTTTGGCACGACAAAACCGTCAGGATATTTATAAACATCCTCCAAAAAGTTTCCGTTAAGGAAAGCGGTTTTGGCGTCCTTCTTTCATATTTCATAAACGAAATATGCAGCAATAGCAAGCATCATCAAATGGATTTAATCATGGCAACAAGTGAAAAGTTTCATCTTTATCAACACCATGTTGATGACGATACCCTTTTGCTACAAGCCTAGCCTTGTATGTTGCCATCCATGTATGTCTTCCTTGAAGACTCATATAGTACCAATAGGCACAATATCTTCTGGTACATCAACCAGTGTCCAAACTTAGTTGTATACATGGAATCCATTTCGGACTTCATGGCACTTTGCCATAAAAGGAGTCGATACCTTGTATCACATCCTCATACGTAGCCGGTTCATCTTCCTCAATAAGATTGATATCTACATGAGGTGAGATCAGAAACTCATACCTTTACAGGTTGTTTTCTGACTCTCTCCGACCTACGCGGTTCTTGTGTATTCGAAGATTATTGGTACAGTTTCATCCTTGATGAACTGTTGGTGTTCCGGGAGGACTCGGTGCCTGGAACAGTATTACTCTGATTTTCATCGAGTTTTACTTTCCTCCCACTTACCACTGCATATAGGAATTCCTCTTAGGAAAACCACATGGAGAGCAACAATTACATTGTTCTCTTGTGAGTTGTATAAGTATTATACTTTGGTTTCCCTAGGACAACCAAAAAATATGCACTTATCCGATTTGGGTTCTAGTTTGGTATCATCCAAACATTCAATTATATGCCCAACATCCCAAATCTTCAGGAATGAGAAACCCGATTTCTTTCCTGTTCATATCTAATATGAAGTATGTCTAACAGATTTACATGGAACCTTATTCAAAATAAGTATTGCACTGTTTAATGTGTATCCTCATAAGGAAATTGGTAGCTCAGAGCGACTCATCATTAACCTTAACATGTCCAACAAAGTTCGGTTTCTCTGTTCGGACACACCGTCAAATTGAGGTGTCCCGGGAGGAGTCCACTGTGAAAGAATACCATACTCTTTCAAGTAATCGAGAAACTTATATGTTCAAGTATTTTACATTATGGTCCAACCGTAATGTTTTTAATACTTTTACCGGTCTGTTTTCTTACTTCGTGTTGAAATCCTTTGAATTACTCAAAAGTTTCTGACTTGTGTTTCATAAGATACACATAACCATAACGTGATGCCACATCCGTAAAGGTTACGAAGTATTCAAATTCATCTCTAGCCTAGCTAGACATGGGCCCACTTACGTCACTATGAACGAGGGCTAACAGATCAATGGCATTTGTACTTTTACCAAGTAAAAGGTATTTTAGGCACTTTGCCTAATAAACTAGATTCATAGACATCATTTGAATTAGAATCAAATCCGTCCTAGTATCCACTCTTCGAAAGTGTGGGTATACAAGTCTTATTAATTTATCTCAGACAACAATGCCACTTTTAACTCTCAACAGATTTATAAGTTTGAGCTTTTGTTTGTCATATTATATGTTTGAGATTCATTTATATTCTAAATATAAATGTTGTTATTCACATCTAATGTGTTTATCTCAATATCATCTTTATAAATAAAACACTTAGTGTTCTAGAATATAAAGGCATACCCGCAACGGGTTAAACTAGATACAGAGATAATGTTTCTAGTCAAACTAGGTACATTATAACAGTTTCCTAATTTAAGTACATGCCGAAAGGGCATTTCCAAAACTTAGGTTCCCACAGCCAAAACAGTGACTCTCGTCCCGTTTTCGATTCGCAGGTCCATCTCATCTGAAGCCAGTCTCCTGCTAATCAGCAGATCCCGCACATCAGTACATATATTTATGTACCACATCCAGTATCTAAAATCCAATTTTAAAACCAGCAGCAGACATGTTTATAACAAACATATCTGAGGCCGAAGCCTTGCCCCGCCTTCACTTCCTTCATGTCTGCCTTGTCCATACGACAGTCACGCTTCCAGTGACCCCGTTTGCCATAGTTTAGGCAGATATCTTGGGATATGTCTTTTGTCTTCCTAGAAGATTGTGACAATTTTGCTTTTGCCCCTTTTCACATCCCTAGAAGCCTTCGGCCAAGCCTAGACCTTCTGGGATGTAGGAGTAAGATGCGCCTTGCGCTTCTTGCCCTTTTGCAAGCTCTGGCTCTGTCTCCTTGAGCATAGCCATTAACTCTCCAAGATTTTTCTATTGCAATTAGTACTTCTAAGATCTAAGAATAGATCTATGAAGATCCTTCAATTTCAATATCATACTATAAGGATCTAATCCTTAGTTCTGACAAAGAAATTAAGGAATCATTGCGGCAAGCGTAACAGATTGAGCACTAAAGTTATCATCACCATGAGTCTTCCAAAGCTAATGCTCCACTATTTGCTCAACTCCGGGCTCAGGCCCGAGAGGTCGCTTTATCAAATAGAGTAACTTCTCAACTCCCAGGATTATCCTGAGATTCGTTTCCCATTCTAGAAAATTATGTCGTTAAAGATATTTTCACCTAAGATTATGTTATTTGATGTTAATATTTCCAGTTATCTTGACTGCTATAGTCCAACTATCCAATCAACGATTTCGGGTACAATCTAATGTAATGATTACTATAGTCTAACTATATAATTAACTACAACTTGATTGGTTAAATTCAAATATATTGATTACTATAATCCAATTATATAATCAATTATAAATGAAATAGTTTGAATACAGTCCAACTGTTTATTTAAAAAACAATTGAATATTAGTCCAACTAATATATATAAATATTTTAATGACAAAAAATGAAATGAGCACGTGTTGGCAAGTAGTTAAACGAAATTGCAAATTTAATACTTGCCTCCCACTATTTTTCGGCGAGCCTCTAACCCTCTGTGGAGTACTCGGGAAACCTAGTTTCCTAGTGGGCTATAATCTCGTTAAATAACATACAACCTTGACTTTGGCCAACAAGTTGTATGAAACTTAACTAGGTAGATCTCTAAGATCAATTGGATCTCATCAAATTCCTATATGCAGGTTTGAGCACCAACCCCAACACTTTGAACATCACTTATTCAGGTTTATTGTTAAGTATTTAGTCTTATATTGATAAGTGCAGTTTATACCCACTTATTCATGCATTCTTAACTTACTATTTTGTTAAGTTTCGTATCATTTAATGTCTTTTGTAGTTTCTTTTATGATTTTATATGTATGAAGCATTAGGACATAGATCTTGGGGTAAATTGATGTGTTTTGGGACCCTACGGACGTATCGGAAGAACGCGAGAAAGCAGAAAATGCAGAAATCAGCAAGTTAGAAAAACCAACTAGCGCCGCGATTTTAGTGTTCCTAGAACATGTCAAGATCGTCTAAGAGTGATTTGTGTGTGAATTATCAAGAGAGTTGCGGAATACTCACATTGATTGGTTGAGGAGATTTCAAAAAATTCCTTCTTTGTTGGATGTGTTGGAAGCTTCGGAGCTTGAGATCGAGTGCCAAACTCTCGGGTGAGTCTCCCTATCACCTTCTTTTGACTCCTTAAAGTGCTAGCTATGTAGATTTTTGAAGCAAAAATCCATGGGAGAGAAGAGAAAGTCACGCCCATTTGAGAATGAGAAGAGAGATGGTTGCTGTGAATAGTAAAATCTGCACTTCTAAAGTGGACCAAATTAATATATAGTGAGTTTGAGTGTTGGAATAATTTTGAGTGTGTTATAAGTAAAGCCATGCCATCTTTCAACAAATCAAACTCATTATTTTATGCCTAACCACTTCCATCACATGTCTAACATGTGATGTAAGTGAAGTGGGTCCCACCACTTTTAAATTCCAAATTTAAGTCGGCTAATCCAACATGCAACTTCTTGGGCTCGGGTTCGCTTAATTTCGAATTAAACGAATATGCCGTTGCGACTTAATTAAATGCAATTTAATCAAATAATAATAATACCTAGCAAAATTATTACGAAAGTCGCTTGCGAATTAATTCTAAATTAATTCGTTAGCTAGAATTAAAATCCAATTTAATTCCGCTTTGAAATCCAATTTCATTTAATATATCCAATATATTATTTTAGCCCAAATAAATAAATTAAATAGTAAAATCTAATTTAACTATTAAATTTACTTTACCGATTAATTCCAAATTAATCGAGTTCTCTCATCTCGACGAATTTAATCCCAGATAAATTCTCGACGCAATTAATCCCAGATTAATTCTTTCTCTTTTAATTAATCCCACATTAATTTATTGCCGTAATTAATCCCAGATTAATTTATTGCCGTAATTAATCCCATATTAATTTTCTATCTCTCTCATAATTAATCCCAGATTAATTCTGTTCGAGTCAAACATCATCGGTGAATCTTTGGGAGGCGACCCAAGAGATCCCTGGATATATTGGCAGTAAATACGGTCATCAGAATATTCGAATACGTGCGTACCCGGTACCACGTTCTTACTGATTTACAAGACATGGTTGGCTTATAGCAAAGCATCGTGCCTACCCAATTCTCCAGAAATATTCTTTAAATGAATATATAATCTTTGTCAGGCGTAGCATACGTAGTATTGCGTATTACGATCCAGTATCTAATGTCACATGCAAGGCCTAGGGATGGAATTGTGTCTGCCCCGTACGAAGCATATATCGGATCACTAGTAACTAGTCTCTATAATCGGAAAATCATGACCTTGTCATATTATCCCGATAGCTGCAGCATACATGAGTACCAGTTTTGTATCCTGCGTGATCATCATCTCCATATGACTGAAGTGATACTTCCATCTTAACATCACACTCAATACACTACGATTTTCAGTATACCCAGAAGAGGCGTACACAGAACCTGTTAAAGCCCCGAACGATCAAAACCAAAGTATACTGATTGTCGCAAGTATTAGCGATGCAAGTCTCAGGTTAAGACCAAATACACCTACCCTGAGTCAGATTCCCATAGACACATAGTCATACTACCAATGGGATTCCGATGGGTCTATCCAGAGTGAAGCTGTTTCCGTACCATCGTTAAACAGAACCTCCTATTACACTTGCATGAGTATCCAATACCCAAACATATGAGAACTATGTCGTTACGCTTCCATAACACGTACAAGTGTAATACTAGCCTATTCCGCATTATCGATGTCCAGTCTCGATAATACTACGACTAGGGATATTTAATGATTAAACCTTACGTGGATTAATAATGTCTCATATCTTATTAATCTGGTACTAATCATATGGACTTTTATCATTTATATATCCCGGTAATCTAATTACAAATGATAAAAGAGCAATTTCCTTTGTCACATAGTTAATTTGTACAACAACACCATGTTTTGTACAAATAGGGATGCTATGGTCATAATTATCCAACACGCGGCACCTCTCATACATTATGGCCGAGAGTTTGGCACCGCGGTGCCTTGACATACTCCCAAAAGCTTAATTCGGTCGTGTTTTATATGCACAGTGACTCCAGGACTTTCTTATAAATACATAAGCTCGTCCAAAACCCTAAGGGAGGCTAATACACAACACAAAGACTCAAAAACACATATTTTAGAGAGATCCACGGAGGAGGATTGAAGAGCGACAGGAGGAGACGAATGAGGTGACGTCCAAAAAGGAATGGATTCAATTCGGGTTTTATCATCTAGTTTCTTTCTTTAAACTCTAATGATATCCATTATGTTCATGACCCTACTTTCATTTTTTTATTATTTGGTCATGAACTAACTTCATAATTCTAGAGGATGATGTAACTAATGCTTGAACCTATGTGTTGTTTACTAATTTGATTTATATAATGTTTTGATTCAGTTTATTTGTATTCTTTTTCGTTTAATGCTTCTTGTTTGTTTGCCACAAATTGAGATGATGCATGTTTAGAATCTATCGCTCGAGAGAGAGAGATTTTGAATAGTATCTAGAGAATATAACCTATGAGTTTTATAGAGTTCAGAAGAATCTATTGTTCATTTGAAGTCATAAAACAAAGAATCACAAAGCTTAATAAATTGTTAATTACTAGATTTTTATAGGGTTATCGAAGTCGGTAATTAATAATATTTTCACTGTTGCTCGGGAGAGGGAGTGGAATACTTAGGATTCTTGACTTATAAATAATGCAACTGAATAAGAATTGAATGGTATGAGAAATACGCAAAGGATAACTAGGTGAAATCAGATTATAGACACTCTCTCGCTTTGGTTTCTCCTACTTAAATATATTCATATCTTATTTATTTAGCTTAATCTTACTTAATTATTTTTCTGAATAAAGTTAGGTTTATTAATTATAGTACTTAGTGTGAGTTGAACACAATCCATGTGGGTTCGAGACTCTTCACTCATCTTTACTAAAACTTGACACCGTACACTTGCGGTACGATATAAAATATCACAACATATATCGTATATTTTGTTATATAATTTTTATCATTACATTAATTTAGAAAGCATTTTGTATTTAAGCTAATTTAGTAATTTGTCTTTATTATTGTAAGAATTGGGATCTTACGGACACATCGGAAGCATGCGGGAAACGCGAAAAATACAGAAATCATTATCCTGGAAATTGGCCTGGCGTCGCGATGCTCATCTCTTTGCGCCGTGATGCCTCACGTTGCTGAAGACACGATTTCCCGAGAGCAAGGCGTCGCAACGCCGCGGCGAACAAAACCCTAGGAGGAAAAATTAGACACTAAAAAAGAGTTCTAAAGATTGGGAAGCTGCAAACTCAAAAGTCCCGCATTGAGCTGAACATGTTTCTTCATCTTTTGCAGGTTATGTTTCTTTCTTTTATGGAGAACTAATCTCCTAGGAAAAGTTAGGGATGAATTCTTATATTTATGTTTTGATTCCTGAATGATATTTAATGTTTAATACAATTGATATTTTGTTGTTCTCTATTATCTTTTGATTTATAATTAATCCAGAGATCGTGTTTTACTAATTTTCATATAGGAATAGTCTTATATTTTCTGTGTGTGATTGAGGAACCCAGTTGTAACCGATATTGTTGTTTTATGAGTTAATCTTCTGCTACAATATTGCCTTCAGGTATATTGTCGATGTTAGATAGATCATAATGATAACATAGTGTGTTGTTAATATAGAGAAAATAATTTATCAATTACCTTAGAATTTAATATGTTTTAAATTGAAATATTTTTCGATTGTTGGTTTAGGAAGTGAAACCCTCAATTGAGTAATAAAAGGGATCAACTAGTGAATATAGGGACGTGATACAAGAAGAATTCCTGATGCTTTGCTGTCTTTCTTTCATTGATAATCCTCAAGCACTTTTCATAATTGTTATTTTAATTTTTCAATTAAATCTTGTTCTTTAATTTAGTTATTGTTAACGTTTGTATTAAGTGATTCAATTCCTTCGTAATCATCTCTCTGATGAATCGACACCTCAATTATATTGCGATAACCGCAAGTATTTTTTGGACATTATCAAGTAACATTAATCCTGACCTCTGGCCCAAAGAGCAAAGGATATCTATAAAATAATCTCAAATTTCTCTATTTTCTACAGCTAGTTTTGGAAGGGACGGTGGCCTGATGGTTAAATGTTCAAATGCCGAACAAGATAGGTGAGGAATGTTAACATCTTATGACAACCGCAAACTTTGAAGTTTGTAATTTAAAAAGTACGTGCGTCACTTTGGCCCCAAATGTATCTATTAAATAGCTCCATTATTTGCCATTACTTACTTTGAAAGGTACCATTATATATTTTATCCTTCAAATAATATTCTGGCAATTGTCTGATCTGTATTTCAATTATCGGTTGAAAAATGTTAATGAAAAACAGAAAGATAACAACGTGATGAACTTCATTCCCGAAAAAAAGAATTACAGAAATCAAAAGAAGCTAGAAATGCATGCAAAATTGATGAACGGTTAATATCTCTATATTTCTCTCCCATTTATTTTAATATTTTGTAAGTGATATCGAGTTTTATGAACTTTGATGTGTTTTGGGTGTGTTTTTGCATATTAAAATCATATCACGATTCAATGGAATTAACTAGAGATAAAAACGACAAGATATGGAACGGATCAGGAAAATTCAAAATCAAAACTCGTGTTCCGACGTCAGCCGCACATCGGGACGCGCCCCTTCACAAACATTAGACAGAGATTCAACATGTTAGGCGAGTCGCGATGCCCAGCATGCAGCGTCGCAACACGCCAAAAGTGAGCAAAGTTAGTCGCGACACAAGGGATTCCCCCTGAACCTCCTATATTAGCATAAGTTCATTCCAAAACCTAAAATTAAGCCTCATAATATATTTTGAAGCCTCCAAGAGTATAAATGAACGCCTAGAGCAAGGCAAGAACGAGTGCATCAATCGAAGTTGGAGTTTGAAGATGAAAACTGCAAATGAGAGTTTTTTTCTTCCTTTTTCTCTCTAGCTTTATTTTTTATGTGTTCTTTGCATTTTATTAATGATTAGCATGAGTTTATTGAATATTATGAGTAACTAATTCATTAAATCTAGGGTTGTAATAGATCTTAAGCATGATTAATTAATTTAATTGTATATTTTTATTCTTTTGGGTTTGTTATTTATTATTTATTATTTTTTGTGCTTGAATGTTTATTTTATTTGTTTGACCGATAATAGAATAGTCTTGGTAAATCCTTAGGAACTCGACAGAGGGAATTTGGATTAGCCGTGAGAATAATAACGTGTAATTGATTCGTTGAATAGATTTTCATACATGATAGACATATACCTAAAGGGCATGCGTAGCCAATTTTAGAACTTGAGCTTAATGAATTTGATTTATTTTAATTAACATAGATATATTGCTAATTGATTTATTCTGAATATTTTCACCTAACCATTGAAAAATGCTTGTGAATAATTTAGTGTTCTAAGTTAATAATTAATAATTAATAAGTATAACCCAATTGAATGAAAAATATCTGAACCCATTGCGCGCATGCTTAGGTGAAATTACAACCATATGTTCTTCTATCTTTAAGGTTTTACAACGTGCGTTATTTGATTTTTATTTACTCTTCACTTCAATCATTAAATCAATTCTTCTTCTCAATAGTTTTGTTTAAGTAAAGTAGGTTAGTCTTGATATTAAGTTCATGTGGGTTCGACATTCGACTTTCAATCACTATATTACTTAAGTGATATGTGCGCTTGCGTGCTAGATATATAATATCGTCGTAAAAAACCAATAGTATCGTATGGTGCATGCTTGATTACAAACTTCCAACTGAATTGGGATTATTAAGGACACTTGACGATTCACATAATCACTTAAGGCACAATCCTGAAACTTTTATATTTACCAATCCAATGAAGGAAAGATTTCTTAGAATTCCTGAAACCCAAGAATCCATGCTCCTTGCTCTTGTTCATATTATCAATCATACCCCCATTAAAACCGCAGGTCAAATCTGCAACCCACCAGACACTAACTTCATCCAATCTCGTAGGCTGCAGCTGATTCTCTCTAACAATCTCCTCCCACACATCTTCTTTGCCATTCATAATTTCCTCCAACCTCAATACTGTCTCACCCTCTTCTTGAAACCCATAATTCTCAATCCCAAACTGCTCAGCTAACGCCTTCCATAAAGGCTTCCATTTAAAGACATCTCCGTTGTTGCAATTAAAAGCTTCGTTTCTTGCATTATTCGGATCCACTGCCGCCCAAATCTGCTGTTCCGCAACCAAATCTGCATCTGAAGCAACTGAGAAGCCATTCCCACTCCAAGTTTCTTTAGTCCCAGGGAATAGTAACGGAACACCTTCATGTTTACATATAGCCGCGTACACACATAAAGTACACACAACATTAATCAGACTATATGGTGAAAATCCAAATATTGCATGAGGTCGATGCACAGACCAAGTCAAGCCCTCTCTCTTTTCAACTTCTTCAAACAATATATCTTCTTGAATATAGTAAAAATTCTGTACGTTTAATCTTGGCAAATCCTCAGTAAAAGGTGCATCATGATGCTGTATCTTGCCAAATGAATTGAATGGTCCAACGTAATGTTTGGCTCCCGTTTGGAGACAGATGTGGCGAAGGTTAGGAGCGCAAGAGATAACGGAACAGAGAACGTTACGAAGCATAGCACCATTCACCTCGCAATTCTCGGCTTCAGTGGGACGGCTGGACCACGTCACGTAAAAGATGTGGGTGACGTCAGTGAGTTGTGAGAGCTTGGCTTGTGTCTGATCTGGATCGGAAACGTCGCATTGGATGTATTCAACCTGGTGACTTGCGTTCCAAACGGGCCTGGGGCGTCGGGCCACTCCGTAGAGCTTCCATGGGCCACCGGGAGTATCTGATCGTGGCAGAATCTCAGCAAGGCTGTTGCCTACAATTCCCGTCACGCCTACTATAAGTCCCACGTTCTGGTAGTCTCGAGGTTCCTCGGATTTCTTGTGTACAAGTGAAATCAAATAATTAAGCATTTTAAATATGAATATCATGTACAAAGTACAGTCACTGACAGTCAGAGAGTTGACGTTACCTTAGCAGCGGCCCTCCACCAGCTCATTTTGGATGTTGTTACAGGCGCTATTAGTTAGCAAAGCTCTTCCGCATTAGACTTTAATTGATGGCCACTAGTAAGGTGATACCCAGAGGCACCTGCCATTTAAAAACATAGGCTGCTTGTTTGGCTGCCAACCCCATGATTAAAATAAGGAAAAATATCAAGGGACAACTGGTTGTCGCAACCGGTTCTCCCTTAAAATATTGAAATATTATTGAGTAATTTTCAGTTTCCACTCTTGAGGTATGACCTATTTGCAACTAGATGGCGAAGATTAGTTTATTTGCAAGTACCTCCCTACCGTTTGCCTCCGTTAATGTGAAGTTAGATCGTTGAATGGCATAATGGTAAAATCGCCTTCTGTGGTATTTGTTATTTATTTTCATGACATCAGCACAGTCACTTGTCAATTCAATCAACATGCTCATGGGATGAGCATCGGTTCCAGTTCTATCCGGAATTGATTAGAACTGATTTATTTTTTAAGGTAAAGAATCAGAATCGACTCATTTAGGGTCGGTTCTGATTCTAAAATTAAAGAACTGAATTTAAGCGGTCTTATTCCGATTTTGAAATTGTAAGAATCAGAATCAGATTATTTAACCGGAACCGAAACCGATTAAAAAACTGATTTTGAAACCGATTGTAGTACCGATTTTACTCAGCCCTATGCTCATGTAAAAATTCAAACCCAGCCTACAAAGCTACCACTTATTCTTCCAAGTTTCAAAATTAAATGTAAATAGAAGATTTCATTATTTATCATCAACTGTGGGAGATTGTTCATGCTCTCTTGAGGGTCAAGCTGAGTCACAACTCCTCATTCCATCGGCATACAACAAATAAACACTCCCTGAATTGCTGCTGATTATCCGACACTTTTGCAATTACGTTATAACTCAATCATTCCTAGGTCTTGTACGTCTTTACCATTTAAAATAAAGAAAACTACATATTTCATTCATAATAAAATATTGTTCATTCTCGTATTTACATGAAAAGCCATGAGAAATTACACGTCGAGTACCAACTCCAACAGATATGATATTGAAGAATGATCTTAGTGCGGTTATATATGATTTTTTTAAACGTTGTATTGTCTCTTCTTTGTTCCCGGATTCATTTCGAAGTTGTCTTGTGATGCTTTTGATATTCCCTTTTAGGCGGACTTTGACCATAGTATTATCTTTTATGTGGGCTTCACCCCCCCCACCCAACTTTCTTTTTTGTGGGCTTCTCCCCTCAATTTTTCTTTTTGTAGGTTGGTTTTGTTCCCAGTATTCTCTTTGTAGACTGGCTTTGTCCACTGTTTTCTGATTATGGATGCTTCATGTTTTGGAGGCTCTCGATGCATGCCCATTTCTCCGAAGTTATTCTTCTCTGCTTGCTTTGTTTAATTTCCTGAAAATGAAATGTTATTTGTATGTATGCATGTATACATGTGTGCAAATGATTCCTAGTTGCCTGCCGTTTCTTCGGCTTGTAGGAGTCGTGAAGCTTTTCTGCGGGGATGTCGTTAGGTTTCATCCCACTTTTGTCGAGGTTGCCTTTTGGGGTTCTTAAATCATCGGATTTGCCTTCCAAATTCCCTTTTTTTATCATGCAATGACTTTTTGCATGTTCTCAAAAGTTTTTCTTCTTAAAATCTTGACTATTTTCAAAGTATGAGCATTACCTAAATCAAAAATTCAACTCTAACAAAGGCTTCACCTTTTAAATGCTTCTTCGTCTGTGTGTGATTCTTTGACAAAGAATTTACGTGCTACCCGGATTGGTTTATGCTTGTGTAGATTAGTACTAACAGTCTAATTCATTTTTCTTCTCCTAACACCTAATTAAGGATTAACAAGATTTTAGAATTATCCAAAAGTCTATCTTATGTAGGGCTAATTTTTATTCATACCTTCCTTAAGTCGTAAGATTATCTTTTGACACAAAGGCTTCACATTTGTGATGCGAGCCCCTGGTTACTCAACAATTTCACCAACTCAAGTTGTTTTGCACACTCAATATTTGAGTTTTCATTTGACACAAAAGTACTCGTGGGGTTCACGATACTTCTGGTTACTAAACAATTCAAACAACATAGTAAGTTTTTATGGGATTCACCATTTTCTTCTTTTCTACTTTTTCTCTTTTATCTCTGTAATACTTCACTGAAGGCAGGATGCTACCGGAAAGAGATAGGAATAACCCGTCTCCCTAAGCCTCATAATTAACGAAAAATGGACATGACACACCCTAAAAATTAGACAATCTGGAACGCAGTCCAACACCAAAATGACCTATAATAAACATCAAATATGCAAAAAAAGACCTCTGGTCCACCCAAGACATATCAGATATCAACATCAGTACTCAATGACTCTATGCCCACAATTACACTTACAAATCAAAATTTTTAATTACATACATTTAAGTACGTGCATTGCACGATCCGCAAATTGTAGGGGTTTTATGGCGGAAATCCAGTAAAGTAGCGGAATCACGGAAAATCAAAATTTTTCGATTTCAAAATTTTTCTTGGATCAATTAAATTAACTTATTTATTTAATTACCCACTTATAAAATTCTGAAAAATTACACAAGAGATCAAATTTCTTGGTAATTATCGAAATGCCCCACAACTTTACAATTGATCATTTTAATCCTAAAATTGTCAAATATAATTTTGGATGATTCTAAATCATTTTTAAAATAATTTCCAACAAGTCCAACTCATCAAAAATTAGATTGCAACAAAATCCCCAATTTTAGTCTAATTGCAGAGAGCACCCAAATTTTTCGGTTAATTGCAATTTAGTCTTTTTTTGTTCAAAACATGTCAAGATCAAATCCAATCAACCCAAAAATTTATATGCATCATATACACACACTATAATACATCACATATATGAAAATAACCAAATTTGGAATGGGTTAAGAACCCTAATTTTATAATTTCATCAAATTGACCAATTTCACCAAATCCATTAAATCCATTACTTTATTCAAACTTTACAACACCAACCAAGTCTCACCATCATGAAACAACTCAGGAAAAATTCTAGGTCATCAATGAGTGGCTTAGCAACTGTAGAATGACAACTTGATTATCAAATAATCAAAAGAGAGCTTATGAAACCATTTCAAGCTCACTTTGAAACCATACATGCAAACATCTTTCATAAAAGTTCATAACCAATTGAAACATAAACTATAAGTAAAGAGACAACATCAAAGCAACACAAGATGAAGCTAAGCATGTTAGAAATATTTTCTAGGTTGAAGACTTTAAAGAAAAACTTACAAAAACAAGATTTTTCCAAGCTTTCTTCTTTAGCCTCCAAGCCTTTTTCTCTAAACTCTATTATGTTTATTTGGTAACTTATGAACTCTTAACCTAATTAAAATGAAACAAAAAAATATATACTCTCACAATATGCCCTTGGCCAAATTTGGAGACATATATACAAATATCTATATATTTTTTGTTTCAATTTAATTTTGCTTTATCAACTTGCAAAAGTCATCATCAAACCATTTAATGATTTTCTTAAAGTCAAATAAAGCAACTCAAAAATATAACACTTATATTTATTTTAGGTCATGGCCGAAATTGGCTTAAAAAAGAAAAATAGATATTTTCAAATTTAATCAAAATTAAACAAATATCTTAGAAGTCAAACTCAATTTGACTACCATTTCTTTTAAAGCAAAGTCAATAATATACAGTTGTTATTCATTTCCCATCATTATCCTTTGGTAAGATATTTATATTTTAATTACTTTAATCATTTAACAATTAAATAATTAAATACAAATATCTCAAATATATGTATTATATTTACTTTAAATATCTCAAATACATATATCAATGATATATGTCAAATATCATAATTTGACAATTAATTAATGTGTATTTAATAATATCAAATATTAAACACAAATATACATTAACCAAGAAATGACAGTTTGGCCCCTAATGCATGTATCTTTCGTTTAACAGTTAAACGATCAATAAATAATCATCATTATTTATAATAGTCGCTATAGTGCTCTACGAGTATATTTCATTAGTGAGACTCTCTAGATTCAGGTATATCCGTCATGAAATCCAATTTTGTGTCAATAATTTACCCACCCGTAAATTATGACGACCACAGATAAACTCGCTGAATCATACAGGTCGAGATCATTGCATACGTATAATCCCTTCGTCAAGGGTATCCAGATTATCCTAGAGATATAAATATAAACGTCAAATCTCTATAGGTATAATCCCGTCGACGTATCCATTAGTAATCTTTAAATAACATTCGGAACTCACTTCCGAAGTATACTATGGCCATATATTTAACTGATTGCTAATCACATATGGACTACCTATGCTCTGTACACAGAACTGACAGATCCTATCTTGACACACATAGGATATCTTGAGGATCGGTCAACACCCAACGAACAGGCGGAGGTCTGATCTAAATAGATCGGTGACGTGACTGCCATCTAAGTGTGGAGGATGTCTCATACATCCACAGTGGTGTCTCAAGTCGAAGGACCACTATGCTACTCAACTCGAGAATATTCTTATTGACTTTGGTGTACCATTTATTAAGAATCTTCGGTGAGTTGTTCAGTGTTTATCCACTATAAACACCTACACGTCTATACGAGTCTCCCCAGACTCATGGTTCATTGGGATAAACCATCAGACCAAGTCTCGATATATGACATATACTAGTCTCAACGGATTTTACTAACCGACCCGTGTTAGTAAATCTTGACCAAGAACTATATTTGATAATATACATTTAGCAGTGACACTTCCCAATGTCAATTATAAACCAATTTGTAACTGCGCACTACATTATATATTATCGGGTCTTTGTCTAATATATACATATCACTAAATCGGATTTAATTTTAATCTAATAGTAATTAGATCGAATACGTATATAAAAACAAGAGGTGCAACCACTAAGTAAGTAATATTATGGAAAAAGAGATTGTTCGTATTCATGAATCAGACATAAATACGGTCCGGATTGGCTCTCTAAGCACCAACCCCAACATAGTAAGTTTTTATGGGATTCACCATTTTCTTCTTTTCTACTTTTTCTCTTTTATCTCTGTAATACTTCACTGAAGGCAGGATGCTACCGGCAAGAGATAGGAATAACCCGTCTCCCTAAGCCTCATAATTAACGAAAAATGGACATGACACACCCTAAAAATTAGACAATCTGGAACGCAGTCCAACACCAAAATGACCTATAATGAACATCAGATATGCAAAAAAGGACCTCCGGTCCACCCAAGACATATCAGATATCAACACCAGTACTCAATGACTATATGCCCACAATTACACTTACAAATCAAAATTTTTAATTACATACATTTAAGTACGTGCATTGCATGATCTGAAAATAACAAAACAAATGGACTTCTATACACATAAATATTCCCCGAGACTTTAGAGTGGGTGACTGTAACTTGGGTGATCCCTCATATCGAGCATAAATATCAAAAGCCTAATGGATGGCCAATCTGGTTGCCAACCTACAAAACTAGCAAACTGTTATGGTATGAGTTATAAGACTCAGTAAGTAACCACGCAAGAACTATAAAAGTAAGAGTAATTTGAAAATACTACAAATATATAACATTTATGCGTATACAGTTATCTATCTGGAAGCTTTTAAACTTCATTATATTATTTATGCCTTCTAAATTCAAAAATTTTCCAAATACTTACATAAATCGATCTAGAAACTGAGTTCGTAAAGCATGCCAAATACAAAATCGAAACTTTATCCAATGGGTTAATTCCAAAATTCTTGCATTCTGAAATTTAATTCTTTTATCAAATACCCGAAAATGAAGCATATTTGAAATAACATCAAATCGAATAGTTTAAAACTTGCTTTAATAACAAGAGGAGCATAAATCTTCTATACGAATAACCTTTCAAACGATCCAAAATCAAATCACATTTACATACTCAGAAGCTTACCTTGTACAGGTTTCTAAATTTTCTTCATAACAAAAGTATCAGAACCGGAAAAAACAACAAAACAAAGATATACTAATATAAATATATGTCAGAAACATTTTCCCTTGAGCAGCATAAACGCCTTAGGCATTGTGATCGTCCTTGAAAAATTTTCTGCCCTATCTCTCTTTTACCGGATTTGACAAGCCTATAGTATGAAATTGTGCTTCTATTTTTATAATATTTCAGCCCTGCAATAGCCCCCAAACAGCACCTATGCACGAGGTGAACCAAGCTCATTTTCATTTAAGCCCGCATCGTGACGCGTAGAGATTTACATCGCGACGCTCGACTGTCACAACTTTCTATATGGTTCTTATTCTTGAGTGCGTCGTGACGCGAAAGAGTTGACGTCGCGACTCGCTCGTCTCCGCGTCGTGACGCGATAACGCTAATGTCGCGACGTACAAAGCCTGAAATTTTTTGCATGGTCTTTGTTTTTTGGCGCGTGGCGACGCTATATAAGGGTCGCGACGCGCTGGCTTGTTACTGAAAATTTGTGTGCTATCTTGAGTGCTTTTTTGGTGCTATATCCAAGATCCAGACACAAAACCTGCCATGTGTATAAAGAAAATAAAGAAGAAGTAAGTTTGTTTCAACTTTGAATGATTTTCCGAGCTATGTCTCGCTACCAACAAAAATAAGTGTGAGTTTCACTCAAGAAAATAAATCCCTAAACTCTTTAGAGATTCAAACAAGATTTTGAAACCAACTCCCTAAACACTTTAGAGATTGAGTTAAGATTTGTCACACCAAAAGTTTTCTTTTCTCTTTTGTGCTTCTTTTTTTTTTCAACACTTGAGAGAAAACAAGAACAATAGTGGATAAGTTTTTCAAGAATGAAAAATCCATCTCTTAAGAAAAAAATCAATTTTTTTCTTTTATACTTAGGGTTAATGTTAAACAAAAAATCTAAGCATATTTATCTCATAAATTCAGCCACCACTATGTTTTACACCTAATATTTACAACAACTAGGTATTAGTATGTCGGTATTCCTCTGCTATGGTATCAATTCAATATTTAGGCTGCCATGTAGTTCACTTATCAATCATCTATTTCGGTCAACTATTACATTTCTAGGATTCTCTCTCTATTCTTGTTTTCTGAACAGCTTCGACATACTACCTATCGTGACCAATGAGATGTGTAGCTAATTCGCGTTATAACTCGGCACTCTGCCATGTATGCACACATCTAGTTCCTATCTTCTGTTGGAAAATCATATATGGATGGGATAATCTATTTTCATGGAAGGTTCTATACTAAAGAAGATTCTGGCTTACTCGAGGATCGAGGATACATAAGAGTAGGCCCTAACATATTAGTATCCGGGCATACCGCTTATACAAGACACTATGACCCTGCTACTGCAGTTACTGACCCATAAATCATGCTCCGATACCATCTTTCTTACATCCCCATTTCAGAGATGCTATTGGCAGGTGATGGATCCCCACCATCACCTTAAGCCTTTGAACTATTACTCAACTTTCTTTGACATTCATTATATTACATAAATTTTTTGATATATATATATATATATATATATATATATATATATATATATCTTACTATTCCAT
This sequence comes from Zanthoxylum bungeanum, assembly GCA_019454045.1. Lineage (NCBI taxonomy): Eukaryota > Viridiplantae > Streptophyta > Magnoliopsida > Sapindales > Rutaceae > Zanthoxylum > Zanthoxylum bungeanum. Next base: position 35,086 of record SKCR01038181.1, on the reverse strand, counting down.
AAACCATTTAGTAATACCAAAACTATTTATTAATATAAAAAAATATTTATATTTAGTATCTTTGGCCTCGTTCAACTAGACTTGACTCATACTGACATACGTGCATTCTATTTAAATACGATCAACAAGTTTTACATGGAAGACCCATACTCTAGTAACTATAGTTTATATCTCTTCCTCGATCCCAGGCTTATAAGTCGTTGTGGCTCACTAGAAATAATTACTTACAAAACTGAGGAGTGGAAATGAGTGAGTTCTGATAACTTAGTGAGTGGAGCATTATTATGTCCATAAATAAATAAATAAATAAAATCCCAAGTAATATTCAAATAAAATTCCGAGAATAAAACTGCATATCTCAAACTCAAAGTCATGTATCTAGAAGTATCATCAAACCATTGAAATATAATGTCAAGTAACGAAACCAATTATTATCTCAAGAACTTATCTGAATTCAGATATTCAAAATATCATTTAAAAATTTGATTCATAAAACTGGCATTAAAACTGGTCAGGAAAACAATACTCTCGTCCAAGACCCAAACTTGACTGGACAAACCCGAGAATCACTCAAAGGGTATATGATGTCTAGGGCGTTACGTATAGTCGTCCCCCTAACATCTAACTAGTGCCATGATCCATGAGGAGTTACGTATCGCCGCTCCCTATGTTACTAAAACTACACTAAGGAATGTCCTATTCGATGCAAGTGGGGATCCAGAGACATTACGTATCGCCATCCCTCTAGTCTCGTAACTGTAATGCTACATGAAATAGTTTACCATTAATATGCAACCATTACCATTAAATATGCGATTTAAAGTAATAACATGTAATTTCTTTATGTCTTGAAAGACAAACATGCAATAACGACCATTCAACAAGCAACAAACACCATTCGATATGCAACAATTACCAATAAATATGAAACTTTCGCTTACATGAAACATTTTACCATTAATATGCAACTATTACTATTATACCTGTAATTTAAGTAATAACATGTAATTTGTTTGTCTTCAAAATCGAACATTCAACAACGACCATTAAACATGCAATAAATAACATTCAACTTGCAATTATGACCAATAAATGTAAAAAATTTACTAATATGAATGTAATTTTTTAATTGTTAATATGCAACTTTAACCATGCAACCTAACCATTAAGCTTAAAATAAATTTTTAATAATATTTTTAAACATGCAACTAACATTATTGAACAAGAAACTTTAACCATTAAATATTGAATTATGATTAATAAATATGATATATTTGCTAACATGTAATTTTTAAATGTTAACATGCAACTTTAATCATTAAACTTGAAACTAATTTATAATAATATTTATAATATTTTAATTTTATTAACATTTTAAAATTAACATATTAATTTTAAAATAATATTTGGGTGAATTTTTAGTTTCCTCCCTTGAGGTATACACTGATTGCAAGCAGATGACGAAGAGGTTTATTAATAAATGCCTCCCTGCGGACCGTAAAATTTTTGGTTGACCGTGAGTTAACTCCATAATTATAATTTTCTCGCTGAGGACTTCGAGAACTGACCATTTCAGAAAAAATCTGGCACCAAATGACCAAGTACCACGTTGGACAAAAATACCTATAATGAATATTGAAAAGTTGAAATTATAAATTCATAAATTAATATTTGGATTGTTTTACCCTAGGAAAACGTAAATATTTAAAATACTCAACTGAAGCTTGAGGCCAACTAATCCACTCAAAATATGGATTCTACAAAAATTTTGGCAAGCATAAACCATGAATATGATCAATCAAAACGAGCTCGACCTGAGCTTCCAACATTATCTTGCTTTCTTACTAAAACCTGTCTATCTGTTTTTAAAAAATTCTAATGTTTATTATCAAAGCAATTTGATTTTCCCAATATCTCAGGACCATTCTTATCTTTTTGTTGGAGATCATTCCCCTTAGGCGAGATGAATATAGTTGACAAGCTCCTATGCAAATAGTTTAGTGTCAAAAGAAGTTGGAATTATATCTAACCGTACATTTGGTGGTAAATGATTTAAGATTTGGTTATCAAGTTTTTAATTCGAGTTCAAGAGGTGAATTTCTTATAAGAGCTTAGGGCAATCAGAGATTTTACCTGCTTCGCTTAAACCCGAGTCGAATGGTTTAGAAGAGACAACTCCAGAATGAATCCAGGAATGAATTAGAGCCAACTCCGAAATGAATCCGAGAACGAAGAAGAGACAACTCCATAATGAACCTAGGAACAAAAGAGAGTCAACTCTGGAATGAATCCGGGAACGAAGAAGGGAAAACTCTGGGAATTAGGTCAAAACAGCAAACGAATCAAAATACCAGAAGCAGATGAAACAAAAGGCCATCAGACGGATCAAATTGCCAGAAGCAGATGGAACAAAAGGCCATCAGACGAATCAAAATGCCATAAGCAGATAGAACAAAAGGCCATCACAAGAATCAAAATTCCGCTTAGATGGACCAAAATGCTATAATCCGAAGGAAGGATTCCCTAGTGGATCAAAATGTCGTTCAAAGTCTATAACATCTCATATGGATCAAAACATTATCATTAGAAAAAGCAAACGGCTCCGGGCATAAGGCGTAGACTTTGGGAATAGGGAATGAATCCTCGGGAATGAATCCTAACCAGTCGAATGAATCAGGAGACTTGTGAGTCTATCAACTCTCACAATCGAAAGACATGGGGAATGAAGCCTCGAGAATGGGGAATGAATCCTCGAGAATGAAGATCAAACCGAATGAATCGAGGCACTTGGGGAATGAATCCTTGACTGATCGAAATGTCGGAAGGCCTGAGGGCCCATCAACCAACAAACAGACTACAACCAGACTAGGTAAGTCCGATGACACTTGACAAACCAGGTAAGTAAAAATACATGCATGACTTTGATAGACTTGTCATTGTCACATACAACACAAGCCTACTAAAGTGACTCTCGTATAAGAGAAGTCGTACATCACATATGTCCAACCAGACTTCTCTCAGATATGAACATTCGGCCGGATATATATATTAAATCGTAAATTCGGCCGGTAATAGGATGTCCTCCGGCTGGACATACCCAGCCATCACCAATCTGACCAGATATATATCAATTTACTAGTTATCTAGTAAAATAGTTGGATTGTGCCAAACTCCTAAGGATTTACCTTCAGGTTTATTTTAATTGTTAATATCGTGATTATCCTGATAAGGCTTATGCCTATAAAAATCCTGAGAAATGAACGAAATAAGGGAGGGAAAAAAGGTAAACCTGAGTCATTGACAAAAAGCCAAAACAGAGCCCGAGAGAGAAAAATCCAGTGAGAGTTCTACGAAATCCCTACATTTCCCCATTTTCGGCGAGCAATCCAGCAACTGCCTAACTTTGAGAAGCGTCCTACAAGCCGAATATATATAAGGTATGACCTGAGGGCACCCTAATTACTATTTCTACATGTTTTACCGAATTTTCTTGAAATAGTATGTCCGGCCGGACATGATTCACATCCGGCCGGACATACATAATTCAAAAATATATTCGGGCGTATAAGGGTTTTTCCCTTTGGTATATAGGTTGGAAACCTAAATTTTCCATAGCCGATTCCAAATAGATAGTAATATAGTCTGCACTCAGGATATAACTCCACGTACCGGTGGGAAATAATTATACGCGCCAGTTTTACATAACAAGCTTTTATTGTTTTATATTATTTTTTTAATATGTTATTATTGTTGGGGTTGGTGCTTAGAGCGTCAATCCGGACCGTATTTATGTCTAATTCATGAATACGAACATCCCCTTATTCCATAATATTACTTATTTATGGTTGCACCTCTTGTTCTTATATATGTATTCGATCTGATTACGATTAGATTGAAACTAAATGTGGTTTAGTGATATGTATATATTAGACAAAGGCCCGATAATATATAATGCAGTACACAGTTACAAAGTTAGTTTGTAATTGACATTGGGAAGTGTCACTGCTATATGTATATTATCAACATAGTTCCTGGTCAAGATTTGCTAACACGGGTCGGTTAGTCAAATCCGTTGAGACCAGTACATGTCGTATATCGAGACTTGGTCCGATGGTTTATCCCAATGAACCATGAGTCTAGGGAGACTCGTATAGACGTGTAGGTGTTTATAGTGGATAAACACTGAACGGCTCACCGAAGATTCTTAATGGATGGTACACCAACGTCAATAAGAATCTTCTCGGGTTGAGTAGCATAGTGGTCTTTCGACTTGAGATACCACTGTGGATGTATGAGACATCTTCCACACTTAGATGGCAGTCACGTCACCGATCTATTTAGATCAGACCTCCGCCTGTTCGTTGGGTGTGGATCGATCCTCAGGATATCCTGTGTGTGTCAAGATAGGATCCGTCAGTTCTGTGTACAGAGCATAGGTAGTCCATATATAATTAGCAGTCTGTTAAAACTGTGGCCACAGTATACATCGGAAGTAAGTTCCGAGTGTTATTTAAAGATTGTTAATTGATACGTCGACGAGATAATACCTATAGAGATTTGACGTTTACATCTATATCTCTGGGATTATCTGGATACCTGTGACGGAAAGATTATACGTATGCAATGACCTCGACCTGTATGATTCAGCTAGTTTATCCGTGATCGTCATAATCTACGGGTGGATAGATTATGCACATGAAATTGGATTTCATGACGGATATACCTGAATCTATAGAGTCTCAATAATGAAACATACTCGTAGAGCACTAGAGCAGCATTTATGAATAATGATGATTATTTATAAATCGTTTAAACGTTAAACGAAAAATACATGCGAACGGGCCGAACCGTCATTTCCTAATTAATGTGTATTTGTATTTAATATATGATATTATTAAATACACATTAATAAATAGTCAAATAAAGGTATTTGACATATATCATCAATATATGTATTTGAGATATTTAAAGTAAATATATACATATTTGATATATTTGTATTTAATTAATTATTTAATTATTTAATTGTTAAATGATTAATATAATTAAAATATAAATATATCACCAAATGATAAAGTTAGGAATGATTATAAGTTGCAATTGTTGACTTATACATTAAGAAAAGGTTGTCAAATTGATTTTGACTTCTTAAGATATTTGTTCAAAATTGTTTGAAAAATAAAAATATCTTTTTCCTTTATTTCTTCATAATTTCGGCCAATACACTTAAATATAAGAGTTATATTTTTCTTAGTTGCATTTGTTGACTTAATATAAATATCTATAAAGTGTTATTTAGATATTTTATCAAGTTGATTTAATGAAATTCAAATGAAATTGAAATTATATTTCTTGTATATGTCTTTGCCAATTCGGCCAAGGCCTTTGTGATGCAAGTATATATTGTTTTTCATTTCATTTTGGTATCTAACCTAATACACTTTAAAAGAAAACTCCATTAATGGAAACCAAAGAAGCTTGTAAGAAAGAAAGAAGAAACCAAAGAAGCTTGGATTTTAGTAAGTTTTTCCAACTTGCTATTAGAAAGGAAAATGTTCCTTAGGATCTAGGCTTTAACATATGATGTTCTTAGGTTATTTCTTTCTTTATTCTTTGTGTTTTTGATGATGGAAGTTTTGGTGAAAGTGTTGAGCATGTGTGATGAAGGAAGATTGTGACTATTGTAGTTTAAGCTTTCTTTTAAGGTTTTGGAAACCTTGTTGCTAATCTAGAGTTGTTGACCCACTCTTAGATGACCTAGATTTGATCTTGAGTTGTTTCATTGTGTTGAGACTTTGATTGGATGGAAGAAAGATGATTGAAGTGTTGGATTTAACCAATTTGGTCTAATTTGTCCAATTTGAGGAAATTGAAAAATTAGGGTTCATGACCAATTCCAAATTTGGGGATTTGCATATATGTTGTGTATTTGGATGTTTATATGATGCATATAAAGTTTCATGTTCATTGGATTACATCTTGATGTGTTTTGATGCATGAAATGACAAAAGGCAAAAAATGCCCACCATTGGGAGCATTCGGCCAAGGAGTTAGATTTTGGGGATTTTGGTGCTTTTGGTGTTTTGATGTTTTGAACATTCTAAGTTCATCTTAGAAATGATTTAGAATCATTCAAAATTGATTAGATCAATTTCGGACTAAAATGGACAAAATACCAATATAAGGGTAATTCGGTAAATTCACTTGAATATGATTCATTTGAATTTTATTTCATAATTTGATTATTGGATAATTAAATAAATATGTTTATTTAATTAATCCGAGAAAATTTTTGAAATCGGAAGATACGATCTTCCGCCGCTTCCGCTGCGTTACCGGATATTCCCCCTAAAAACCCTTACAAAATGGTATCAGAGCGAGTCTGATTCTAGGCCTCCATAAATGATTAGCTTATTTTATTCAATGTTTAATCATGTTTTCTTGACTTTATACATGCATGTTATGATCTAATTTGATTAGATTTAGGGAGTATGACACTTAATGGAATATCCCCGCTTAATAAGGTTTTAAAGTAACTAGTATTTGGAATACTTATTTCTTGGTCCGTCTTGTCAATACGGTTTATAAATATCTTTTCGTTGACTACATCCGAGACCGTGCCTCTGCTGTGAGGATGTAGCTGATAGAAATTTATTTATGCCGATTGTATATTAGATACTAGATAAATTCAAGCGAAATCGGAATCCTGAACGTGCCCTAGCTGTCAGGGTTACGCAAGTAACTTGAGTTTATCATTGACAAGTTTAACCTTGGTACGTCTCCTTGTGGGCCTGCCTTCGCAGCAACAACGAGAAACGACCAGGACCGGAACCTCGGAGTCACTAGTGAGTGATTGACAATTAGTTGTCTACCTGTGAATATACGTAGGCGAGACCGTGCCTCTGCTGTGAGTCGAAATATATTCATGGGGTCCTCTTCCCATTATGGAATTTGATTTAATTATTGAATTCTCGTCTTTCCGTTGGGGATTACGGATTTACATAAAAATAGTGGGAGGCACTGCTAAGTTTAAAATATTCCATAACTTAGGCAGTGTATGTTATTATGGAAATTGCCGCTTGTTTGTTTCCTTATTCTATAGTAGATAGAATTAAACTTTTATTTACTGCACACATATTTTGATATGTTATCTGACTAGACTCTTGGTTGCAGTTATTCTAGAATAGGTTCTAGATACTAATAGACTAGGATATTATTAGATTAGGTCTAAACCATCGGGAACTGTTGTTCCGATTTTCTTGAAAAATAAAGATGGTTAATGACTTAGTTTCTAAGTCATGATAGATAATCTAGATAGATATCCTCTTTAGGATATAATACTTTAGAGACAATAGTTTCTTATGCAGTAAGAATTGACTTGAATTAGTTCATGTCTCGAGATTCTTGACTGGCATTTAGAAAGCCCTATTAGGTATTTGTTTATCTAGTAATGACGTTTCTAAGCTTTAATTACCTTTAGAGGTAATGTGTCTGACACAATTTGCTAATCAGTTATTTACAATTGTTGTGAATAGTTGAATGCAAATAGAAAGCTAAAGAAATGAGATGCGTATATTTGTGTATAGAAAATATCGATTTTCACAATACTACAGCTATAGGTATTTGATACCAGATCTCCCGTCTAGTTATTTGAAATATTGGTTAACGATTGTTTTGATATTTGATATCGGAACTTGCGACTATTGGATAGTCACTTGTTCTTTATAAACAATTGTTACATATTTTAATAACTAGTAGTGTCATTGACGTAGAGATAAACATTAAGAAAAATTATTCGGTAAAGTAAATAATTTAGAACGGTGCTTTATGAGTTTAATCACTTAAGCATTGGATGCTTATTCCGTATGGTGAAGGATGGTTTGATACTAGATCACACCACATATCATTATCCATTTAATGAATATTGTATTCAGGAAAGTGATTAAGATCTCGTTTAACCAATGATTGTCATTGGACCACCAGATTTATTTAACTGATACATTGGATGTATGTAGTTTAATGAATAATAATTGCTTAAGGTAGTTTTCTATACTTCGTAACTTAGTTGATGAATTGTCATAACTTAGTTATGTGTTTTGAAGGAACACATATTGAAAGTCTTGAAAGTATCAAGAAGTACTTTCAATCCGTTCTGATGAAACGTAGATTGAACATTTTTGACTTGTTCAAATATATTCAATCTAAGGTTTTAGAGACTTCTATCCTCAAAATTCATAACATGTCTTTGAACTGTTCAAAGATCTTTGATACGATCAAACGTATGAATTTAAAGCAATTAGTTCTAAGGTTATTTAGTGAATATGATTCATATTCAATATTATTCTTCCATGATTCCATCTTGATGGTATTGAGTAGTGGGAGCAATCGGATCTTATATGATTTGGTTCGTTGATATTGAATGTTACCGAATTAGTTTCAATACTCTTGGGGTTATACTCCAGTAACACTAATTCATCTCTTTAATTAATGTTCCATTATTTTCTACAGTTGCATATATGATATGTATAGGTAGAAAATTGAATCTTGAAAAGTTTGAGATTTCAATTTTTCTTTTTATATAATAGTTATATAATGGAAATTACTTACACCTCGGAGGTAGTAAAAGTAAAGTTTATCGTTTATTCTGTTTAATAGAATATTGTATTCTATTTAATAGAATATCTTTCCTACGATTCTAAGTAATAAAATCATTTTATTACTTGGTGTGTAACATCAGATGTTAACTATTGTAGAAAAGACTTGACTTATTGAAGTCAAATGTGAGAATGATAAATTATTAATGGAACTACGTAATTAATAAGATGAAAAAACCCTTATACATCTTCCGTACAAGTCCAATAGGATAACAAAATCATTCACGAGTATTTGATACTTAATGGTTCCGTTGTTTTCTTACTGAAGAAAAATTATCCTATAATTTATAATGGAAGCGATATTTGATATCGATTCTGGAAGTTCACCATTGAATCATAGATCTAAGATTGTTTATAGCTTACTACGATCAAGTTTTGAACTTGATTACGCTTTCATTATGAATTAGTTCATGATATGTGCTAATTTTTTGCGCAGCGAAAGCAATATGAGCTTATTAAAGGTTTGACCTTTACAGTATGACAGTGAGAAAAGTTATACTCAGCAATCTATTGTAGATTCTGAGAAAACTTATCTCTAGTCACGCTAATTGAACAATTAAAGATATATTGGTTAATGTTGATAATAAACTGTATATTTTAGCTAAAGAATGCAAGGTGGCGTTTTTGGATGACTTATTCAGATAAGAGATCAGTTGTGATTTCCTTATTTGAAGAGTTCATTCTGAAATGGCCCTAGAGTTTGTGTTCTGCTGAGATCGCAGTTTAGTGTGCTAGCTTACAGAGCCTATTGTAGACTCGGATAAGTCTTCCAGAAATATGTGTTCTATATTTTTGATATTGTCAAATTGTCTGATCTTGTCAAAGTATAGAATACATATGTGATAAAAGGGTTAGTGGGAGCGTACATATTACTTTCTAGTGTTTATATCTTAACGACATTGTCATTATTATAGTAATAATGAGATGTTTGTGAGGTAAAAGATTTACCTAAGTCTCTTTTTACTCCGTGAAAGCAGTGGAGTAGTCTCTGTTATATTTGATATAAAGTTTTATATAAGATATAAAACCAAGAGACTTGTGAGATACTCCTATTATTCGTACATAGATATGATCTAATAAAGGACATAACAAGGCTATTTGTATGACAGTTAGTATAACTGTTCGACAGTTATTGTATGTCTTATACATAGTATTCATCTTTCGTAAATGATGATTCCTTTTTCGAAAGAAATATTGATTAGAATGTCTAAACACATATTATGTATCATTTGATGATGACATAATGAATACTTTATTATGTGCGATTATCGATGTCGATTTAATCTTAATTTTTACTAGTTATTTTGACATCCTATAGACCATATGATGGATCTTCAAACACGTTCTTTGTGATCTTTGAGATATTAAGAACGAGTTTCTAATTCATGGAGAATAAATCTGCAACCATTAGGGTCATATTAGTTTTGAGACTAATTATGACGTTAGACAGTCTACGTCATAAAGAGTCAGAAAAGATGCAGTGGAGTGTCACGAAGGATTCTACTTTTATATAGTGAATTAAATGCAACTTATAAAGTATTGACTTATGAAGTTGCATAGTGACCTTATAAAATAGAAGTTTTGAATTGTTATTGTGCTTGCGTTTGTTTCATAGTATTTTGGATTGATCCTTAAATACTTGGACAACTCAGTAGCTGTAGCACAATACTGATGTAGCATCAGAGTCATATTAATGTATAATAATCTAGATTCTACAAATATGATGAGCTGACTATGGGAAACGATGGAGTTTGTTTGACAAACTCAATATGTCATAGCGACTTGTTTTTTGTGCCTCTAACCTTTAGTACTGGTGAGCTTTTGACGGCCATGTGCATACGATGCACATTGAGATGAGTATATGATACCGTGGATTGGCACTAGAGCAAGTGGGAGAAATTGTTGGGGTTGGTGCTTAGAGCGCCAATCCGGACCGTATTTATGTCTGATTCATGAATACGAACATCCCCTTATTCCATAATATTACTTATTTATGGTTGCACCTCTTGTTTCTATATACGTATTCGATCTGATTACGATTAGATTGAAACTAAATGTGGTTTAGTGATATGTATATATTAGACAAAGGCCCGATAATATATAATGCAGTACACAGTTACAAAGTTAGTTTGTAATTGACATTGGGAAGTGTCACTGCTATATGTATTATCAAACATAGTTCCTGGTCAAGATTGCTACACGGGGTCGGTTAGTCAAATCCGTTGAGACCAGTACATGTCGTATATCGAGACTTGGTCCGATGGTTTATCCCAATGAACCATGAGTCTAGGGAGACTCGTATAGACGTGTAGGTGTTTATAGTGGATAAACACTGAACGGCTCACCGAATATTCTTAATGGATGGTACACCAACGTCAATAAGAATCTTCTCTGGGTTGAGTAGCATAGTGGTCCTTCGACTTGAGATACCACTGTGGATGTATGAGACATCTTCCACACTTAGATGGCAGTCACGTCACCGATCTATTTAGATCAGACCTCCGATTTTCGTTGGGTGTGGATCGATCCTCAGGATATCCTGTGTGTGTCAAGATAGGATCCGTCAGTTCTGTGTACAGAGCATAGGTAGTCCATATATAATTAGCAGTCTGTTAAAACTATGGCCACAGTATACATCGGAAGTAAGTTCCGAGTGTTATTTAAAGATTGTTAATTGATACGTCGACGAGATAATACCTATAGAGATTTGACGTTTACATCTATATCTCTGGGATTATCTGGATACCTGTGACGGAGAGATTATACGTATGCAATGACCTCGACCTGTATGATTCAGCTAGTTTATCTGTGATCGTCATAATCTACGGGTGGATAGATTGTTCACATGAAATTGGATTTCATGACGGATATACCTGAATCTAGAGAGTCTCAATAATGAAACATATTCGTAGAGCACTATAGCAACATTTATGAATAATGATGATTATTTATAAATCGTTTAAACATTAAACGAAAAATACATGCGAACGGGCCGAACCGTCATTCCTCCTAATTAATGTGTATTTGTATTTAATATATGATATTATTAAATACACATTAATAAATAGTCAAATAAAGGTATTTGACATATATCATCAATATATGTATTTGAGATAATTAAAGTAAATATAATACATATATTTGATATCTTTTGTATTTAATTAATTATTTAATTATTTAATTGTTAAATGATTAATATAATTAAAATATAAATATATCACCAAATGATAAAGTTAGGAAATGATTATAAGTTGCAATTGTTGACTTATACATTAAAGGAAAAGGTTGTCAAATTATTTTGACTTCTTAAGATATTTGTTCAAAATTGTTTGAAAAATAAAAATATCTTTTTCCTTTATTTCTTCATAATTTCGGCCAATACACTTAAATAAAAGAGTTATATTTTTTCTTAGTTGCATTGTTGACTTAATATAAATATCTATAAAGTTATTTAGATATTTTATCAAGTTGATTTATGAAATTGAAATTAATATTTCTTGTATATGTCTTTGCCAAATTCGGCCAAGGCCTTTGTGATGCAAGTATATATTGTTTTTCATTTCATTTTGGTATCTAACCTATACACTTAAAAGAAAACTCCATTAATGGAAACCAAAGAAAGCTTGTGAGAAAGAAAGAAGAAACCAAAGAAAGCTTGGATTTTAGTAAGTTTTTCCAACTTGCTATTAGAAAGGAAAATTGTTCCTTAGGATCTAGGCTTTAACATATGATGTTCTTAGGTTATTTCTTTCTTTATTCTTTGTGTTTTTGATGATGGAAGTTTTGGTGAAAGTGTTGAGCATGTGTGATGAAGGAAGATTGTGACTATTGTAGTTATAAGCTTTCTTTAAGGTTTGGAACCTTGTTGCTAATCTAGAGTTGTTGACCACTCTTAGATGACCTAGATTTGATCTTGAGTTGTTTCATTGTGTTGAGACTTTGATTGGATGGAAAAAGATGATTGAAGTGTTGGATTTAACCAATTTGGTCTAATTTGTCCAATTTGAGGAAATTGAAAAATTAGGGTTCATGACCAATTCCAAATTTGGGGATTTTCATATATGTTTGTATTTGGATGTGTATATGATGCATATAAAGTTTCATGTTCATTGGATTACATCTTGATGTGTTTTGATGCATGAAATGACAAAAGGCAAAAAATGCCCACCATTGGGAGCATTCGGCCAAGGAGTTAGATTTTGGGGATTTTGGTGCTTTTGGTGTTTTGATGTTTTGAACATGCTAAGTTCATCTTAGAAATGATTTAGAATCATTCAAAATTGATTAGATCAATTCGGACTAAAATGGACAAAATACCAATATAAGGGTAATTCGGTAAATTCACTTGAATATGATTCATTTGAATTTTATTTCATAATTTGATTATTGGATAATTAAATAAATATGTTTATTTAATTAATCCGAGAAAAAGTTTTGAAATCGGAAGATACGATCTTCCGCCGCTTCCTCCGCCGCGTTACCGGATTCTGCCCCTAAAAACCCTTACAAGTATAGTGATGCATGTTCCTCCATTTGTTACATGCATAATATCCGGCTAGACTCATTGTATATCCGGCCGGACATCTATTGTGTGGAGCAATATCCGACCAGGCTTCCCCAAAACTAGGCCGATAAGACGTTTATCATATTCTTGTTGATCACTGTCTTGTTGCTTTCATTTCTATTCTATAATTATTTATTTACCATTATTATTATCCATGTATATCTCTACCTTGTTATGTTTCTGTTTTACGATTAATATCTGGCCAGACTTGCACTAAGTCCAGTCGGACATCAGTTTCATAAGGAATGTACGGCCAAGTTTCTACGAAGCCAGGTAGGCAAGACATGAGCCTATGGAGCTGTTTTATATTGTTATGTTATTTCTGTTGCGTCACTATTGCTATTACAGTTTCATTATCACTGTTATCTGTGTATCGTTTTATAATTTTCTCTCTAGTTTGCAAAACACATCCGACCAGATATGTTATGCCCGGTCGAACATCAATACATAAAAATAAGTTCGACCAGGCTTCTCCAAAGCTAGACTGGTGAGATATATGCTTTGCTTCGTTGATTTGTGATTTTATTACTATATTGACAGCTTCTAGGTATTTTATATTTATTCATTTTACTGCTTCTATTATTTAAAGTTTGTGTTATAGTGTGTTTTATAAATTGTCGCTGCCTGATTGTGCATCATAAAGACAGGTTAATACTTCTGTTAAGCCTGGATATTATACTGGCATCAGTAAGAGACCATTTTGAACCTAAAAGAGTTTAAGGTTGGACCTTGTGAGAGGTGTAGTGCAACCTTAAATCATTCATAGTGTATTATACTAGGTGACAACTCCTTTTTCTTCCGGGTAGTCCCCCGTGGGCTATATATACTATTTACGGGTCGCGAGCCTAACAGTGTCGTAATCGCCGACATCATAGACATAGCGGTAAATCTCGCTTCACTCCTACACTCACATGATTCATTACAATCCTCACCTTACCCATAGTTATGAGACAACAAGATAAGGCATTAATCACAAATTCAAATGCAATTGCTTAGCCAAATAACCAAGAGGAACAAATAAACAAGATTTATTACCTATTAAAGTCGAAAATCAAACTCTTCTTAATGAAGCATATTTTCGGCCAGTGAGGTAAGAAAATAAGGCTTTGTCTCATTGCTTTATATGCACACATGAAACACAAGCACCTTCTAGAGAGATAGATGAACGAAAATGATGAGTTATGGATTTAAAAATCGAACAAGAAAATAATGTATACTTGCCCTGAAAAATCCTGATCCAAACCCAATATATGCTGCTCCAAGACACAAGATTCATCGGGAATGTACTTCCTATACATAGACAAATGAAACCCCTGGTGCACTTTGTCCATGCTGTGTGGAAGTGAAAGCTCAAACGCTCTTTCTCCAACTCTTCTAAGGATATGGAAATGTCCAATGTATCGTGGGCTCAAATTACCTTTCTTGTCAAACCTCACGACTCATTTAAATGGTGAGACTTTCAGAAAAACATAATCCTCGACCTGGAATTCGAGGTCATTATGCCTATGATCATCATATGTTTTCGGTCTACTCTGTACTATCTTCATTCTCTGCCTGATCAATATAACTTTTCAATTGAGTCTTGCACCAACTATGGGCCTAATAATTTGGATTCACCAGCCTCAAACCATCTTACTGGGGACTTGCATTTTCATCCATAAGGCCTCAAAAGACTCCATTTGAATACTAGAATGATAGTTGTTATTGCAGGCGAATTCGATCAGTGGCAAGTATTGGTCCCGAATCCCCTCGAAATCCATAGCACAAGCTCGTAACATATCCTTAAGGTCTGGATTGTATGCTCGAACTGTCCATCCGTCTGTGGGTGAAATATCGTACTAAACTGCATTTACATACCCAATGCTTCTTTGGAATGACTTCCGAAACTTGAAGAAAAATTATGTACCACGATCAAATACAATGGAAAGAGGCACTTCATGTAAAGACATAATATTTTCCAAGTAAACCCTGGCATATTGTGAGGCTGAGTAAATAGTCTTCATCGGTAGAAAATGTATTGACTTAGTCAACCTGTCAACTATAACCCATATAAAATCAAAGCCTTTTTGTGTTCGAGGAAGACCAACTACAAAAGTCATAGTGATTTCATCCTATTTCCACTCTGGAACTTATAAACTCTTCAGTATGCCTGCAGGCTTCTGGTGCTCAGCTTTTACTTACTGACAAGTTAGACACCTAGATACATATTAATTCAAAGCTTTCTTATGCCCTCCCACCAATAAAATTGCCGCAAATCATGGTACATTTTTGTTGTACCAAGATGTATTACATAAAAAGGATGCATGGCCATCTCCATTATTTTTCTCTTCAACTATTCTTTCGAAGGCACCACGTACAATTCTATCACCATATCTTAGAATACCATGATCGTCAATCAGAAATTATGTCTTCTCACCCCGCTGAATTCTATCTTTTATATGATGTATATACGCATCAGTCAACTACATTTATTTTATTTCCTCAAGCAAACTGATTTTACCTGAATTATATGTGCAAACACCACGCTTGTCTCAGATACATGAAGTTCTACTCTGCTTTGCAAATACTGTTGTAGTTCATGTGCTCTCTGATGAGCGGAAAATATATCAATATTTACAACCCCTTTTACTTAATATTTTATATAGTTTCTCGAGTTTTAAGAACATTTGGATGTGTTTTAGTTTATTTTGCAGATAAAATAAAATCGGGACTTAATGGAATCAATCCAGACAAAATGTGGAACAAATAAGGGCAAAAAATGGACTTGACATTTTGATTTTGGAGATTGGAAACTTGAAATGGCGTTTTAACGAAGTACAATTTCAGAAATTTTAGTTTTACGCAATTGTCGTATTTTGGCCATAACCTTTTATTCTGATATCGGATTGAGGTGATTCAAGTTCCAGATTACAGAAGACTCAAAGCTCTACAACTTTGAAGTTCATAAGATTTTCGATTTCTGAAGTTTTCATTACCGAAATTGATAAAAAAATTCCGAAAATGTGTTATGTGTAACTATTAAAGTCATTTTCAAAAAAAAAAAAAAAAAGTAAAATAAAATAAAAAAATGGAAATTTTCAAACTTCTAGAGGATTTGGTATCATGTTGGTGGGAGAAATTGGTGGAAGCCTTTATATTGCCTATAAATACCAAGCTAAACTTTGTAAATTTTTCATGCTTTCTTTGGGGATTTCTCCATGAAAACCTAAAGAAAGTGTCTTGCATGTTTATTTAAGTTTTCTTGTATTTTCTCTTTATTTATTTAATAAATTTTTGTATGTTTTTAATGCATTATGAGTAGGTAATCTCTTTTTGCTGGAGTCTGTGGTGAAATTTTTAATATAATAATTTAGATAATCTCTTTTTGCTGGAGTATGGGGTGAAACTTTTAATATAATAATTTAGATTTACTCCATTAATTTAAATAAGTAAATTGAATTAATTATTTACCGCCTATATGGCCGTTTTACATTATTGGACTTAGTTTCCGCCTATATGGTTGGTTTAGGTGCTAACCTTGTTACCACCTACATGGTCGGTTTATATGATTTTGTTACCGCCTATATGGTCGGTTGGACTTTGGACTACTTTGGACACATTCACCACCTATATGGTCGGTTTTAGTATAACTAATTCAAGAAATGATTAATTGATAAGAGGAGTATATATATTTGAAGTATTAAAAGTGAAGCCCCTAGCTCCAGCATTTTCTTTTATTGTTGTAATTTTCTATACTTTTTAATTTTCTGTTATGTTATTTTGTTTAACTATGCATTTTGTAATTTTAGGTATGTTTTGAAACTAAACATATTATCTAGGGGTGTGATGAATTCCAATATCATCGGTTTATAAAGTTGGTTATTTGATGTCTTAGGTAATATAAGGGTTTATTTACTGAGTCTTAAGCTTAATGCTTCATGTTAACTGGCCACTAGTAAGATTGATTTAGTAAACTTAAAATGAACTTGATGAAGGGATTTTAGGTTTCAGCCTTAAACTCAATAGCTCACGATCTCACCTTAGGGAAAATGATCCTTAGGTAGATTTCCTTCCAGGATAGACATGTTAGTGTCTCTAAGACATCCCAAGGATCATAAACATGATTCTAGTGTGAATAAGAAGTAGAGTTGCGGAAATACTCACTTTGATCGGATGAGAGATTTCAAAAACTTTCTTTGTATGTTGAAGCTCTAAGCTTTAAAATCAAATTCCAAACTCAAGGGTGAGTTTCTCTATCACATTGATTTAACTCCCAAGTGCTAGCTTGCTTGAATTTTGCAACAAAAATTCCAATGAGAGAAGATGATGCTCACGGCAATTTGGAGGGAGAAGGAAGAGAGAGTTGTTTTGTTTTCACTTTCCAAAAGTTGATATTAAGTTTTCCAAAAACCAAAAGACTAAATGTGTTGGAAGAAAAAATGCATTAAATGCATCAAACTACTTCCATCAACTTGGTGACAACTGATGTAAGTTAGTGGGTCCCACCACTTAAATTCAAAATTCAAGTTGGCTTGCACAACACATTTTAGGCTCGGGTTCGTTTAATTCGATTAAACGAATTTTCCGTTGCGACGTAATTAAATCCAATTTAATTAAATAATAATGCCTAGCAAAATTATTACGAAAGTCACTTGCGAATTAATTCCAAATTAATTCGTTCGCCCGAATTAAAATCTAATTTTAATTCTGCATTGAAATCCAATTTCAATTAATATATCCAATATATTATTTAATCGATTAATTCCAAATTAATCGTGCTCTCTCTTCTATGCGAATTTAATCCCAGATAAATTCTTGCTGCAATTAATCCCAGATTAATTTTCTCTCTCATAATTAATCCCAGATTAATTCTGTTCGAGTCAAAAGTCATTGGTGAATCTTTGGGAAGCGACCCAAGAGATTCCTAGATATGTTGGTAGTAAATACGATTGTCGGACTATCCGACATGTGCGTACCATGTACCACGTTCTCACCAATTTACAAGACATGATTGGCTTCTAGCAAAGCACCGTGTCTATCCAATTCTCCAGAAATATTCAACGAAGAATATATAATCTGTATCAGGCATAGTATACAATGTATTGCGTAATACGATCCAGTATCAGATGTCACATGCTAGGTCTAGGGCGGGAATTATGTCAACCCCGTACGAAGCATATGTCGGATCACTAGCAACTAGTCTCTGTAATCGGATAATCATGACCTAGTCACACTATCTCGATAGCTGCAGCATTTAAGAGTACTAGTTCCGTATCACTGCGTGATCATCATCTCCATATGACTGAAGTGATACTCTCATCTTGACATCACACACAATACACTAAGATTCTCAGTATACCCAGAAGAGGCGTACACATAACCTGTTAAAGCTCCAGACGACCAAAACCAAAGCGTACTGATTGTTGCAAGTATTAGCGATGCAAGTCTCAGGTTAAGACCACATACACCTACCCTGATTCGGATTCCCATAGACACATAGTCATACTACCAATGGGACTCCGATGGGTCTATCCAGAGCGAAGCTGTTCCCGTTCCAATGGCTAATAGAACCTTCTATCACACTTGCATAAGTATCCAATACTCAAATATATGAGAACTATGTCGTTAAGCTTCCATAACGCGCATAAGTGTAATACTAGTCTATTCCGTATTATCGATGTCCAATCTCGATAATACTACGACTATGGATATTTAATGATTAAACCATTCATGGATTAATACTGTCTCATATCTTATTAATCTGGTACTAATCATATGGACTTTTATCATTTATATATATCCAAGTAATCCAACTACAAAATAATAAAATAGCAATTTCCTTTGTCATATAGTTAATTTGTATAACAAAAACAATTGTCTTTTACAAATAGTGATGCTATGGGTCATAATTGTCTAACAATCTCCCACTTGGGTCATAGCCAATCACTCAAGTATCTAACACCTGAACTATGTACATGTCGCTCAAACATTTGCTGAGAAATAGCTTTCATCAGCGGATCTGCAATGTTGTCATCTGAAGCGATCTTTTCGATCTTTAAATCGCAATGATTTATGATCTCACGAATCAGATGAAATCGTCGAAGTACATGCTTGGATCGTTGATGAGACCGCGGTTCCTTAGCCTGTGTTACAGCCCCGTTATTGTCACAATACAAAGGCACGGGCTCAGCTGCTAAAGGAACTACTCCTAATCCAATTAGAAATTTACAGATCCAAACTGCTTCTTTTGCTGCCTCAGCTGAAGCAATGTATTAAGCTTCTGTTGTTGAATCGGCAACAGTCTCTTGCTTGGAAGATTTCCAGCTCACTGCTCCATTGTTCAAGCAAAATATGTACCCCGATTGTGACTTTGAGTCGTCTTTATCGGTTTGGAAACTTGCATCGGTGAATCCAGTCACCTTAAGTTCTCCATCTCCATAGACTAAGAAAACATCCTTAGTTCGTCTAAGATACTTAAGGATGTTCTTTACAGCAATCCAGTGACCATCACCTGGATCGGCCTGATAGCAACTGCACATGCTCAAAGCATACGAGACATCAGGTCGCGTACATATCATGGCATACATGATCGATCCGACTGTAGAAGCGAACGAGATCTGATTCATTGAATCTCTCTCATCTTGAGTTTTAGGACACATGTCCTTAGATAGAGAGACGCCATGTGACACTGGAAGTAGCCCTCTCTTAGACTGATCCATGTTGAAACTTGGAACACGAAGATATGCATAAGCCTCTTCCGATGGTCAGACACAAATACCCAGTATAACCCAATTAATCATATTCCTATGTTAACCAAGTTATCTGAATTCATTAAGTTCAAGTTCCAAATATGGCTACCCCGCCCGACAGGTATATGCCTATCCTGTAAGGAAATCTATTAAGGGTTATCTATCCTTAAGGAAGATCGTGGGCTATTGAATCTAAGGCTGAAACCTAAAATCTCTTTTCCAAATTCATTTTAAGTTTACCACATCAATCTTATTGGTGATCAAGCAACAAGAAGCATTAAGCTTAAGATTCAATAAACAAACTAAATCATTAAACATAATATATTTAAATCGATTATTAAGCATGTGAATATTGTGTTTCATCACTTCCCTATAATAAAAATAAAATGTTGGGGTTAGGGGATCCACTTTTACTATTTCTAATTTAGAAATCTCCCTTATTATAATATAGAAATTATCACTGATATTACCAACCGACCATATAGGCGGTATCCTGATTAAGTCAGATTTTCAATTAAGTCCAACCGACCATAAAGGCGGTGTCATTATTTATCCATAAACCAGCCATATAGGCGGTAATCATCTGTCACCTAAAGACTGACCATATAAGCGGTGTCACATTATGTCAAATAAATAAAACCAGCCATTAAGGCAGTATAACCTTTAGTTTAAATTATAATTTCCATATTATAATTACGGGAGATTGATCTAAACTAAAATAATAAAAGCTTCATCATTACCCCATCAGAAATTTAACTACAAAACATAAAATAAAATAAAATAAAATAAACTAATATTATTACTGAAAATAAAAATACATAATTAAAATACTGAAAATAAATATAAACAATATGCAATCCTTAAATTCCTTACAAAAACCTAAGGAAAGCATGAGAATTACAAATGAAATAGCTTGATATTTATAGGCAAATCTAAAGGTTTCCACCAATTTCTCCACCAATTGATCCACCAAACATGGCATCAAATATGGCACCAAACATGACACCAAATCCTCCACCAAACATGCTTGACAATTTTTATTATTATTTTTTTATTTTGAAAATGACTTAAATAATTGCACAAAACAAACTTTCAAATGTTTTATCAATTTCGGTCATGGAAACGTCAGAATTCGAACTTATTATAAACTTCCAAGTTGTAGATCTTTGAGTCTTCTTTAATCTGGAACTTGAATCACCTCAATCAGATATCGGAGTAAAAAGTTATGGCCAAAAAAAGACAATTGCGCAAAGTTGAAAATTCCGAATTTGCACTTCGTTAGAACGCCATTTCAAGTTTCCAATCTCCAAAATCAAAATGTCAAGTCCACTTTTTGCCCTTATTTGTTTCACATTTCATCCTGATTGATTCCATTAAGTCCCGATTTTATTTTATCTGTAAAATAAACTAAAACACATCAAAACGTTCATAAAACTCGAGAAATTATACAAAATATTAAGTAAAACGGGCGGTAAATAGTGATATATTTTCCGCTCATCAATATATATATATATATATATATATATATCAAATACATCCCCAGTGGGCGTGGCTTGGTGGTGTAGGGCTCATGATCTTACCTTACGGTCCTGAGTTCGAATCCAGGGAGTGCGTTTCTTGTAAGAGCCTGAGACGGCCTGGGGTTTTATCTGCTACACTTAAGCCCATAATGGGTGGTTTGGCTGTAGGTTTTTTCAACGATTCCAATATATATATATATATATATATATATATAATATATATATATATATATATATATATTATAAAGCACAATGGTGTGGGAGAAAAGAGAAAGCAATCAATGGTTAGGATTAAGAGAGATAATGTATCCAAATGCTATCTTTATGTGGCTTAATTGGCGTCTCAGATCATTTCATTATAATCTAATGGCTGATGATGAGTCCTTCCATTATAGAATCTCTATAAAAATGGAAAATGAAAACTACCAAATAAATTAAAGAATAAAATCATTTAATAAAAAATAAAATCATTTCATTATAAAATATCTTTGAAAATTAACAAACAAATTAAATAACAGAATCTTATCTCTATAAATCTGTACCGGCCGTATAGGCACTAGAATATATACTATATATATATATATATATATATATATATATAAATAAAAATTCAATTCTCAAGCCAATCAAAATTAACCATTTAAACCAATCAATTTAGCCAATTAATGTAATTAAAAATTGGCCATGTATTCCAATTAAAGTTAACCAGTAAATTGCCTTAATTAAAAAGAAAATCCAAATGGCCAAACAAAACTATGCCAACAAATTAGCTTAATTAAAATTCAAACACAAATTACCACATCATATTCTAACACAGCTAACGTAGGGCCACTATGTTGGAATTAATTTTGTCTCATATGTAACATGTATTTATTTAACAATTAAACTAATCGAATCAAATAATTTAATCTGGGACGGTTTCTCGAATAGTTAATGTTAACATATAATAATTAATTATTCATTTTGGCAGTCAATATATTGATTACCGGCTACCCAATTGCTCAACGAGTATACTTCAAATTGTGAGATTTTATAGGTTTGGGTATGTGTGTAATATAGAATAATTTTATATAACAACCACAAATGATATTGATCAAACTATACAGGTCGAGGTCATCGTATATTGTATAATCATTATGTCTTCATATATCCAAGTCAAATGAGGAGATATATATAAGACCGTCAAGTCTCATGTATCTTTAACTCTTCATTATCAACATATTCATATTCATAAATAATCATTAGAGAATAAAATCTATAATTTTATCATAACCAACATAAAGTATTTTAAAAGTTAACAACAGCCAAAGATTTAGAGAATACAATCTTGAAGATCCAGATATCTATCTCTCTCACAAAGGGATGACAAATCCTATTTTGATACACACGAACATGCATCCAGAGGCCATACCATAAAAGGTTTTCGACATGCATGACATCAAAGTGTGGATGATCATACATAAAAACCATAATGGCATCTCAAATCAAAGGACCACGTATAATACTCAACTCGATAAGACTTCCTATTGAAAGTTAGGTGAGTTAATCTATTATGAGTCTTCTACGAGTAATTCAGTACTCATCCATAATAAATTCCTACATATATATATACGAGCTCCCTAAGCGCATGGCTCATTGAAATAAACCATTGAGATCATGTCCTCAAATATGACATGTACTAGTTCGTGGATTTACCAACCAACCGTGTCAGTAAATCATATACTAGGAATTTTATTTAAGAATAGTGACGTTTTTCAATATCAAATACATCTCATTATAACTATTTCATTATGATGATATTCTAGGGTCTTTGTCATTTTCTTACATCAATCTAAACACATTTAAAGTAATCTAATTAATTAGATTATCCATGTATATAAAAGACAATGGATGGTACCATATATCGAATAATGTAATAGAAAGTATCATTATCCGTAATTATGATCTTTATTATAATTACAATACAGATTAATACCAATCTTAACAAGTTCCTCTTCAAATGCCCATCTACATTGCAATGAAAATATTTTCCTTTGGATTTTGTAGATTTGAGCTCTTCTTAGTAGCTTGGTTCTTCGTCTTAGCCTTCCCAGTGTATCTTTTCCTCTTATGTTTATCAAATTTCTAAGACTCGACAATATTCATTTCACCGGACTTATTCTTGTCCTTGTTCATGGACTTATAAGTGGTGAGCTTATGAAGCAGTTGTGTATGAGTGAAAGTCAACATGTTCATAAATTAATTACTCTTAAATTACATAAAATGTTTCAGAAGAGTTTCCATGATCATAGTCACTTGGTTACGCTCATCAATCTGTCCAGCATGGCTCTCAATCGTGCTGAAATAAGTTATCATTCTCAAGACATGTTTGTTGAACTAATGATCATTCTTTCATCTTGGTAGTCATCACATAGGATACATTGTCATGATGTTACTGCTCAGAACGTTATCTAAATATCCCATGCAATGACTCTAGCATATGAGATGTTGTAGCCATTAACTCGTGTTTTACAAAAAGTACTTTGGACATTCCCGATAGCAAGTAGCAACATGCCTTTTCATTGACGACGACCAGTTTCTGATTGACATCGCAAATTGTTTGAGCAACATTTCTAGTTGGTTGTGGAGAACATTCCCCGGTTATGATAAATTTCAGGTTTTCAGAGACTATAACACAATCATGTTACTTTTTCTATTTACGTAGTTTTCCTCGATTACCTTATTATTAGCCAGTGTAGAGATTATTGGTGACACCATTGTTGAAATAAATAAAAGACAACTCATTTATTATATTTTGTAAATATAAATATCATATTTGTCATAAAATTAAACATAATGCATGATACATGAATAATGAATAATGAATAAGAAAAACCTAATAAAGAATTATTATACCACGATAGTCTAACATTCTATAGATAAATGCCACCATATGGTAGGTCAAGTGCTTGCATGTTGTATTGAGACATTATCAATCGATTAATATAACAAAATAACTCTTATTCTTATATTATTAAAAGAATCGTTTATCAAAAAGAGGGAGAGAGAGAGTGACAAAATTTTAAGATAAAAATCTTATTCTATATAATGTGAAAATATTTTCCTTTTATACTAGGTATTTTGGTTAACCATAATCAAATTAGGATTGATAAAATTGTCATCCCCTATCCTCTATGGAATTCGGCCAACACTAATAATATTACTAGGACTTCCAAATTCCCTTGTATTTTAATTACATATTTTATCTATTTTAAAACTATTTTAAAATAAGGATAATGTAATAATATATTCACAAAATTAATTATGTATTTTGAAATTCTATATTTTATTTATAAAATTAATTATCTAGTAATTAATTAATTAATTCAATAAATAATAAACGCAACTTTAGAGTAATTAAATTATTTAAAGTTTCTATATATAGAATACTTGTAAGTTTCTAAAATTCATAATTTTACTAAACTTCTGTAATTATGTAAATATACACTCTTGATAATAATTCACAATTATTATTAATTAATTAATTTGAATAATCAAATTATTCTGTTAATTCAGTGAATAATAAATTAGATAATATAATTATTCATAACTGATTCCATCTAGTGTTAATGAGTTAACAAGACATCACAAGTATTTCATAATAGAGATAAGCCATGAGTATGTTTTAAATCTTGTGATTTGTATATCGATAATATATAATTTCTTATGAAATATTTTATATTTGGAGAAATATTTATATTTTAAATCAAAATGAAAAAATAAAATAAAAATTAATTTTAAACCACACACTCCACCAGGCGCGTGTGATGAATTTTTTTCCTAAAAAAAAAAATTATTTTTTGGTCATTATTTTTTTATAATTTTAAACCTACAACACTAAAAATAAATAAATTTTTCACCAAATGCTTTTTCATCTAGACCCGGCTACGAGTTCGGTTTCGGTTCGAACCGACGGGTTCCCATTCTACACTTATGTGGAATCAGAACTGGAACCGAACCATTCGGTTCCGATTCCGGTTCCATTCGGTTTAAATTATTTTATTTTATTTTTATTTTTTTTCAAATTTTAGTAATGATTTTTTTAAAAATATTTAAAAATTTTATTTAAAATTATGAGTTTGAATTTAGATTACATTAAATTAAAAATAAAATTCTTATCTAAATAAAATTAAAAATAAAATTATTAACTTAAAGAGCTTGAATTTAAATTTTTAAGAACTTAAGTTGCCTACGTATCCTCTAGGGATGAGAGGAATCAAAAGTAGCGTAGTTCCATTACAATTTTAAGATAGTTCCCTATTGCAATTTATAGTTATTTACTAATCAATCATCAGCAATCATCATTATCAGTGCATGTTGATCCTTCAGCTCCTGTTCCGCTTGCAGATGCATTCTCGAACAAGTCTTCAAACTCATCGGGGGCATTTTCTTGTTGCCTCAAATCGTCTCGGGTCCAATCATCCACACATGTTGTTGCTTCTAAAATGCTTGGATGTAATGAAGATCGTCTCGCTTCCAATATATTGCCTCCCATGCTGAAGGCTTGCTCAACCGCAACGGTGGAAACATGTGCTGCCAGCAACTCTTTAGCAATAATTGATAATACAGGATATACATTTTGATATCGGTTCTACCATTCAAGGATTTGAAAATTTTTATTCAATAAAATTTCACTAGAAAACT
Organism: Zanthoxylum bungeanum; assembly: GCA_019454045.1. Lineage (NCBI taxonomy): Eukaryota > Viridiplantae > Streptophyta > Magnoliopsida > Sapindales > Rutaceae > Zanthoxylum > Zanthoxylum bungeanum. Next base: position 8,937 of record SKCR01038181.1, on the reverse strand, counting down.
CGAAATTAGTTGATAAATAATTATCTAATTCCGGGTTGTTAGTCGTGGCATCCCTATGTTTTTTATTTCACTGTAGTAACCAACGATCACATACGCTAAGTCTTGATTGTAGTACAGGTTCGCTACCACTAGATTATCCTATTGATTGCAAGTTATATATACTAACATGATCATTAAATAAATCATTTAAATCATTTTTTATTTTAGCTATTATTCTTGTAATATCAATTTTCAGCTATGCTATTCATAAGCTTTATTCAATATTTATTAAAATAGACTATAAAAATTCTATTTTACTTCTAGGATCAAAAATCGTGGCAATAAGATAAAGTAGTGGAATGTCTCTAAAATAATGCAACATTTTATTCATAACAATAATAGCTTCAAGCAAAATAATATCATTAGGATCAGAACTATCAACATGCTCAAATATAGTAGCTACAATATTCAAACTTTCAACAAGAAATAAATGTGTTGTAGGATAATAAATTCCGCTAAAATATTTGTAGCATCATTAAAAACTTTTAAAATATCTAAAAAAAATTCACAAATATCCCATTGAGTAGGAAAAAGTGTGATATTTTGAACATGTTGAGGAAAAAAAAACTACATAATGCATCTTTATATTGTAAAGCTTGACATTAAAGAAAATAAGTTAAATTCCAACGTGTTGGAACATCTCGTGAAAATTTTATCACTTTAATACCATTTAATTTACAAAACTTGGCTCATTATCTCCTAACTTGAGAATATGACTAAATACAATTAAGTGCAATCATAATAGGATCAATGAAATGTACTAAACAAGTCAGACCATCTTGAACACATAAATTAAGGACATGACACGTGTAACGAACATGAAAAAATCGACCCCCCAAATTTGGTTGGCATATTTATGTTAAATTTTTAATTGATGCAGTATTTGCAGATGCATTATCAAAACCAATTGTTAAAATTTTACCTAACAAATCATATTTATCAAAAATTACTTTCATCATTCTATAAATATTTTGTGCAGTATGTTGTTCATCAAAAATTCTAAATGCAATAAGTCATTTTTACATGTTCCATGATGCATCAATCCAATGACAAGTTACACCCATGTATGAATGTGTTCGCCAATGGTCACTCCAAATATCAGAACAAATAGAAAGACGACCTTTAATATCTTTAAATGTTTCATTTAAAATAATTTTACCATCTTTGTATAATTTTAAAAAGTGACGTTTTGTTGTATTTCTAGTCATTCGACAAGCAGCAAAATTTAAAGCATTCTGAACGTAATTAGTAAAAATAATTTTTTTCACCAAAACTTAAAGAAAGATGTGCCATACAAGTTAATTTAGCAAATTCTTCTATATTTTAAGCATCAGAATATTTAAATAAATCTAAAGAACTCGTACCTAGGGGTGAGCATCGGTTCCGGTCTACCGGAACCGATTGAACGGACCGGAAATCGGGTTTGGAACCGGAACCGGTTATAACGGTCCGGTTCCGGTTCCAAATATAAGGAACCGGTTGTAACCGGTCCGGTTCCGGTTCCAGAATAATCGGAACCGGAACCGGACCATAAAACCGGAACCAGAACCGCATTTGAGATCCGGATTTCCATTTGCCCCAAAAGGAAAAAGTGGAGAGTTGTTTTCAATTGTTGCAAGGTTTCTGCAAAGAGCTTTTTGTTAGTCAGAGGAGAAGAGCATGCAAGCAGTAAGTTGAATTTGTAAGCGTTATGAATTGTTTTAAAGTTGTTTAAAAGCAGGTTGTTAGTTTTATTGAAAAGTAATCACCAAAATTCTAAACCCATATTAAAACCACTGCTCATACAAATTCCACAGAAACACCTATGATTGTTGTGATATTACTTGAAATATACAACAGTTTAGTAGTTTAAAAATTGTTGTAATGTTAACTGTTCCGCAGTTCCTGGCTTGCGATTGCAGCCAGATAGGCCTGAACAAGAGAATGAACTAACTTGTACATTCATGACCTTTGGTAGATAATAAACGGTTCATCAAAGTAATTGGATCATTAAAACAACTGAAAAAAATAAAGTGCAACCAAAAATATTCCAATTCCCTTTTAACATTGAGGTGCCAATTTAACTTTACTTTTTCAGATGCAAACGAAAATATACAAATCTTGTGCTAGAGTTATGCTAATAGTCACACACTGTCACACTCTAATTTCAGTTCAGTTTCAATTCAATTTTACAAAACTTGTCTACACAAACTGTCGTGTCCGATTAAAAATAGGGTAATTCGGAACCGGACCGGAACGGACCGGAACCGAATTGGAACCGAATATAGGGTACCCTATTTATTGGGTAGGTCCGGTTCCACTTAGTTAGGAACCGATTTTTTCGGGTAGGTTCCGGTTTTATGTGGAACCGGAACCGAAACCGGTTTTGCTCACCCCTACTCGTACCTCTATTAGATGGTACGTACCTGACCATTTGAGTTTGCGTTGTATTAAGTCCAATTTTAGCGGCATGCTGTCTTTCCAAGTGCTTGTTCATATTGCCATATCTTCCAGTAAATTTGTAAGAAATCCCATAATGGTTGCATATTGCTCTTGGACCTTCATTTTCAGTATCGACTAAATGAAAATGAATTTTGAAAATATCAGAGGAACGAGACTTAACTTCCCTTCTCCGTGTACCGATACTAGGACCGCTCTATTGGGTTGGCACATTTGACATGGTGTTCTCAGATGAGCTTGTCATTTTTTTTAAAGAAATTTTAAAGAATGAGAGAATTGAGAGATAATTGTAGACGAGAGAATTGAAAATAAGAGAATGTGTAGAATTGAGAGAATTGAGAATTTGTGTGTGTTGAAAAAATGAAAAATGACCTCTATTTATAGAGTTTTATATATTTTTGTGATACCTAAAATGCCAATAAGATTAGTCGTTTTATTAATGTTATTAAGAGTAATTTAGTAATTTGATTTTTTTAATTTTTTTTTTAGAAAATAAGGCAGGGAGTTGTTGCTCCACGACTCCCTGCCCTGGGCCCAATGGCTACTAGCCGTTGGGAGCCCTACGATTCCAACCGGAACCGTTGAACCGCTGGAATCGTTTGATTCCAACGATTCAAACCGGTTCAAGTTTGAACCGCTGGAACCAAAATGTTCCAGCTGTTCTATTTCAATTTGGCCAGGAATGAACCCTAACCGAACCAAAATATTACGATTCCGATTCCGATTCCGAAACTAGAATCGATTCCGAAACTAGAATCGATTCCGATTCCGATCGGAACCGGAATCGTGACTGGGTCTATTTTCATCCCCTAAAAATATTCTCATAAAAAGCATACACAAAAAAACAATTGATACTAAAAGTAGGAAAATAGGGCAAATAGTTGCGCAACCCAGCAAAATATCAGAAGAAATCAGGGACTTTCCCTCGGCTTCCCACTATTCCCAAAAATTTTCCCTCGTCTATTTCCCTCCATCTCTGTCTCTCAAACTCCGATATTTTCCACACTCTGAAGCAAGTTTCTCTCTCTTAATTCTTTATATTTTCCCTCCAATTTCTCTCTCTTATTCAAAACTTATTTTAAAAATTTCTAGGGTTTGGACTTTTGAACTACACGCCCTGGATATGAACTTGTAAGTTTGTTCTGTTGTTTTCAATTTTCTGAATCTAGGGTTTGTTTTGTAGTGTTGTATTTGCTGATTTAGTGTTTTCGGATCTAGGTATTGTGTTATTGTTGTTATGTTTCAAGTATTTTCGTTACTAAATGCTATTGAATTAGGAGTTTTAAGTTCTATGCTTGCTGCTTGTATCATATTTGTTTATTCATTTTTAATCACATAATTTTAAGTATTTTCGTTAGTTGAGAGAATGTAAGAAGGGAGTAGAAAATTGAATTGAATGTCATTGCTTTATGATTTTTATTTTTGCTTTACGAGTTGCCTTTATATTCCCTGAAATGGGGCTGTTTTTATATTATGATAACTGTTTTTTTTTTTTTTGAAGTGCTTGCTTGTGGGATTATTATGATAATTGTTCATTTCATGCATGATCTCCATCTCTCTATTGTGTATCGTTGGTGCTTATTTGTAATTTATTTTATATTGATTTTTGGTTGCAGGTGCAAAACTTAGAATTTGGGTCTTTGAAATTATCAGGGTTGCTTTGAAAAGCTTTGTGATTGCAGTCACTTTAATGGTGTGTGTGTAACTATGGTGTTTTGTTAAGTTGAAGGAATTAAATTATAGAAACAATTTGATTAATTTTGTTTGGTGTTTTGCTTCAGGATGAAGAGTTGGGGTGATTGGTTAGTGGGGAAGATTGTGGATATAGGCCAAGAGAAGTGACAGAATTGGGGTTGCGTTAATCATGGAGTGCAATAAAGATGATGCAATGAAGGCAAAACAAATTGCAGAAAGTAAGTTGAGAAGTGGAGATTTTATTGGGGCTCAAAAGTTTGCACGCAAGGCTCAACAACTCTACCTTGAACTTGATAATGTTTCCCAAATTTTAACAATATGCGATGTTCACTGCTCTGCACAGAACAGAATTTTGGGGTCAGAGAAGGATTGGTATGGAATTCTTCAGATTGAACTGTCAGCTGATGAGGCCTCCATCAAGAAGCAATATAGAAAGCTTGCACTTTTACTTCATCCGGACAAGAATAAATTTGATGGTGCTGAGGCTGCTTTCAAGCTGATTGGGGAAGCGCATCGGGTGCTTGTGGACCAGACAGGACGGTCTGTATATGACTTGAAGTGTAGAGCAGCAGTGAGAACTTCTGCACAGTCACAGCCTCAGTCGGAAAAATGGAACTCCTCTGTTAAGAAACAAACTGGGACAGGAAGCAATTTTCCAAATAGTGGTCCACATCCTTTTGAAAATGCAGAAAAGGGAACTTTCTTGACAAACTGTTCGATTGTGGCATAAGATACCAATACCATATAACTTTTGTGAATAAGATTCTGCGTTGTCAAAGTTGTCAACAGTCCTTCACTGCCTTTGATTTGGGTACTCAGGGGTGTGCCACGAGGTTATCCTTGGCACCAGTTTCACAGTCAGAATGGGGTTTCTAATCCAGGCATGCAGCAGAATGGTTTTCCAAATCCAGGATCTTCTAGGGAGGCCTCAAAAAGCAGTGGAAAGCCTTCTTGCAGAGACTTTTCTGCTAAATTCACTCGGTTTAATCCCGTCTCCAATGCTGGAAATGCTTCTCAGGCTGGTCGGTGTTCTAAGACCCAAGAGAAAGTAGATGGTCGACCTGATCTGAATGAATATGTTAGAATGCCCAAGCCTAATTTAGGAAATGGGAAGGCAAGTGGCAGAATATCGAAACCCAATGTTGGAAAGCCCAGTGTATTGGAAACGTCAAGAAATGCAACCAAGAAGAGAAAGAGGAAGTCAATTGGTTTTGCTGATGGACATCATAGAGAGTTGAAACAGAAAGCCAGATATGTTGAAGAAAGAATGCCAGATAATAAAAGCAATTCTAGTGGCATCTCAAGTCGAAGGACTGCGTATACTAAACTCGAGAAGACTTCATATTGAAAGTTAGGTGAGTTTATCTATTAGTAGTATTCTGCGAGTAATTCAGTACTCATCCACAATTAATACCCACATGTCTATATACGAGCTCTCTAAGCTCATGGCTCATTGAAATATACCATCAAGATCGTGTCTCGAAATATGACATGTACTAGTTTCGTGGATTTACCAATCAACTGTGTCAGTAAATCATCGACTAGGAATTTCATTTAAGAATAGCGATGTTTTTCAATATCAAATACATCGCATTATAACCAATGTTTAAAAATACGAATAACGTCTCGAGGCGGTCAATCGTTGAGGCGCGATGTATATCAGCATAATAAAACAATCAACAATCCAAACTACATTTATTTATCCATCATTCATAATATGTTCAAAAAATAATTGATAATTAATCCCTAAACATGCTATCATTTGTGTCTAGCGGCTTGAAACTTGAGTCAAAACCCCCATCATCAGATGAGTCATCCTCCAAAGAGTCTTCTTCACTTATATTGTCTTCATCCACTAATTGTGGAGCTTTTTCTTTCCCTAAGACCCTAACAAATAACATAAAGTCATTATTTTTTAATTTGTATTATATAAATTGTATTATTTGTAAAGATTAACTTACTTTGGTCTCTGCTCCTCTTTTGTGCAGGTGGTCTACTTCCACTCGGTTGTTCAATGAAAGTTTTCTCAACAAAGCTTTCTCCAGCCACCCACTCATCATCAAAATGCAACTCATCCTCAATCAAAGGATCATCATCCGATTATAATGATTGTTTTTCATGTATTTTTGCTTGAATCTCATATTGTACATTATGTACACTAATGAGTTCAATTTCTGGGTAGATAATCTATTTCTCTTCTTTGTATGAATCTGCAAAATATTTATTCAAATTATCATAATTAAATATTGAATAAATTAAGTATTCACAAGTTATTATTAGATTATTCTATATTAAATGTACTCCAATTGCTTTCACATCCTGAGGATGCGCATGTTAGACTTAGAATCTTTATTGCTAAATACTGCAGTTGAGGAGTTTCATCGCCAAATGCTCTCCACCAGTTAGCTATAATAAGAATCTTATTATAAGATTGAATATACACTTTTAAAATTCATATGATATCTTATAGTTAATAATAACACAAAAGTGATAATTCACATACTAGAACTATGATTGAAGACAATGTTTTTAGCCAGACTGAGGCCAAATAATCCTTGTTTATTTAGAAATTTATCCGCTTGTATATCTGCCGAATATTGATCTTCAGGATCGGGCAATAGTTTGGCCATGCATAAAATAAACCCACGCCTAATCTTCGGATGCTTTGAAGGATGATTGTCTGCATATTGGATATGAGGATTCAAAATATAGGCAGCCGCATGCAATTGGCGGTGCAACTAGGACTCCTACCTATCATTAATTATTTTCCAGATCTCCTTGTGTGCACAAACCTCGTTTCCTAAATTTGTTGCTATCTCCTCATTTGCTCTATCCATGGCACCATATATAAATCTCATACAAGGAGATTTTTCGTTATCTGTCATCCTCAACACATGAACTAGAGGTTTGATGATTTTCATTGCATAAACAACACAAGTCCAAAACCTATCACTCAAAATTATTGATAAGTGTGGTTTATACCCACTTATTCATGCATTATTAGCTTATTATTTTGTTAGATTCCGTATCATTTAATGTATTTTGTAGTTTCTTTTATTTTTTATTTGTAGGAAGCATTGGAATATGGATCTTGGGGCAATTTGACTTGTTTTGGGACTTTACGGATGCATCAGAAGCATGCGGGAAGGCTAAAAACGCAGAAAATCACTATCTGAAAAAAGCGTCTGGCTTCGCGACCCCCAGACAGGATGCTCACATACATATTTCTCGCAGATCAGGCGCCGCAACGCCAAAAATGGCGTTGCGACGCTGCGGCAGACACTTAGAAACATCAGAAATCAGGGTTTTACATGCACAAAGACTCCAGAACTTCCCTATAAATACATAAGCTCGTCCAAAACCCTAAAGAGGAGGCTAATACACAACTAAAGACTCAAAACACATATTTTTAGAGAGATCCAAAGAGAAAAATTGAAGAGTGACAAGAGGAGACGAAGGCGGTGACGTCCGAAGACGAAGGGATTCGATTCAGATTTAATCTTCTAGTTTCCTTCTTTAAACTATAATGATGTCCATTATGTTCTTGACCATGCTTTCATTATTTTTATCTTTAGTCATGAACTAAATCTATTATTCTAGAGGATGATGTAGCTAATGTTTGAACCTATGTATTGATTGCCAATTTGATTTTTGATTTTTATGAAGTTTTAATTCAGTTTATTTATATTCTCTTGTGTTTAATGCTTCTTGTTTGTTGGCCACAAATTGAGATGATGCATGTTTAGATTCTATCGCTTGGGAGAGATGGATTCTGAATAGGATCTAGAGAATATAACCAGGAGTTTTATAGAGTTCAGGAGAATCTATAATTCCTTTGAAGTCGTTAACAAAGAATCACAAGGCATAATGAGTTGTTAATTATTAGATTTTTATAGGGATATCGAAGTCTGTAATTAATAATCTTTTCACTATTGCTCGGGAGAGAGAGTGAAATACTTTAGGATTCTTGGCTTATAAACAATGCAACTGAATAAGAATTGATTGGCATAACAAATATATTGGGGATAACTAGGTGAAATCAAACTCTAGAATCTATCTCTTCTTTGATTATCTCTATCAAACGTTTTACTATCTTGTTTATTTAGTTTTTATTCTAAATTTAGTGTTCTCTGAATAAAGTTAGGATTATCAATTATAGTACTTAGTGTGAGTTGAATATAATCCATGTAGGTTCGACACTCTTTCACTTATATTTACTAAAACTTGACACCGTACACTTGCGATACGATATAAAATATCATAACAATTATTTTTTTTTTCACATCTTTCCCTTCTAACTTCTTTGAGAAACTATTGTCATTCCACTCTTTTGAAGTAAACATTTGCTCCAAGGATTGCTTCAGACTATACATACTTTGAAATGTTAAGAATGCAGTTGCAAACCTTGTCGGAGTGGGGCGAACTAAATATTTATTTGTGAAACTTCTCATTAAAGCCAACGCCGCTCCATGATTATAGATGAGATTACTAACATGTTAAATGACAGTAACAATCATAAATTTATGACGTGAAATAATAAGATATGTAATAAAATATGTAAGTTTACCTTTTTCGCTTTTAACAATACATTTTTATGTTGAGGTAGCTTTCCAATATCTTCAAGCATTAAATCAATACAATACGCCGCACACGGCATCCACCAAAATTGTTTCCTCTTTTACATTAAAAGTTCACCTGCTTTCTTATAGTTTGATGCATTATCTGTAATCACTTGAATCACAATATCTTCTCTTACTTCTTCAA